>PNEQ01057597.1:0-31766 GCA_003012365.1 Medauroidea extradentata
CTCTTATCCCAGTCTGTATGATGATGCGAGCTTATGATAGACCAAGTCATCAATATTTACCGCCACAATGACTGTGTGTGGAGTGTTTTACAGGTTATCTCTCACTCGTTGAAGTCTCCGTGCTGAGCTGAGACTAGCACAGCCGCTCTTATCCCAGTCTGTATGATGATGCGAGCTTATGATAGACCAAGTCATCAATGTTTTCCGCCACAATGACTGTGTGTGGCGTGTTTTACAAGTTGCCTCGGTTCTTTGAAGTCTTCGAGCTGAGCTGAGACTAACACAGTCTCACTTCTGTATGTATGATGTTGCGAGTATATGACAGGCTAAGTCATCAATGTGTCCCGCCACAATGACTACGTGTGGCGTGTTTTACAAGTTGTCTCTGGTTCGTTGAAGAGTCCGTGCTGAGCTGAGACTAACACAGTCTCACTTCTGTATGCATGATGCTGTGAGCATATAATACACCAAGTAATAAATATTTTCCCGCCATAATGACTACGTGTGGCGTGTTTTACAAGTTTTCTCTGGTTCGTTGATGACTCCGTGCTGAGCTGAGACTAACACAGTCTCTCTCCTGTCTGCATGATGCTGCAAGCATATGATAGACCAATTCGTCAATGTTTCCCGCCACAATGGCCGTGTATGGTTTGTTTTAGAAGTTGTCTGGTCTTTGAAATCACTCTGCTGAGCTGAAATTAACACAACCACTCTTATCCCCGTCTGCATGATACTGCAAGCATACGATAGACTAAGTCGTCAATGTTTCCCGCCACGACGACTGTGTGTGGCGTGTTTTACAAGTTGTCTCTGGTTCGTTGAAGAGTCCGTGCTGAGCTGAGACTAACTTAGTCTCTTCTGTGTGCATGTTGCTGCAAGCATATGATAGACCAATTCGTCAGTGTTTTCCCACCACGATGACCGTGTATGGCATGTTTTACAAGTTGTCTGGTTCGTTGAAGTCTCCGTGCTGAGCTGAAACTAACTTAGTCTCTCTCCTGTGAGCGTGATGCTGCAAGCATATGATAGACCAAGTCGTCAGTGTTTCCCGCCACAATGACTGCGCGTGCTGTGCTTTATAAGTTGTCTCTGGTTTGTTGAAGTCTCCGTGCTGAGCTTAGACTAACACAGTCTCACTCTTGTCTGCTGAGATGCCACGAGCAAATGATAGACCATTTCCATGTTTTCGTCAATAAGAACGCGTGTTGCGTGTTTTGTAAGTTTAATTTTTCTCGTTGAAGTCTCTTCGCTAAGACGAGGCTAGCAACACAGTCTTACTCATGTCTGTATAGATGTTGCATGCATATGATGGACAAAATTGTCTCGTTTATTTGCTTTCTTTTTACGCTGGCTATTTGTTTACTGTACTTACAAGCATTAAGGAGCCAGCGTTTAGATCTTCTTGTCAAACATGTCCTACTACTTTCAAGAAAGAATATTAGACAGTTTCAAAATACGCATAAAGATGTTTGCATCTCACTAGAAAAGTTTCAACAGTCGGCTTCTGTGTCCTTTCACACCGGATCCTTCACGTCTCCGCTGCTGCCTACAGGTTCCCGAAACTTTCAAACTGAGAACCGAAATGAAAAAATACTGGCGGTTGCTGCGCATGCAAATATATTTACCTGCCTGTTTCGCTACGACATTATCTTGGTGCTCGCTATAGAGATTTGTAATTTGGAGACCACCATGATCCGTCACTGTGATGTGTGAGAACTCGCATAGGGTTGCTACATTCACTAAAGTAAGTGGTAGTTGTTAGCAATCAACCTATTGTAAGCGATAGTTCAGTGTTCGTATAAAGGTACACTATCTTCTTATGTATTTAATTTTAACTGGCTGTAAAAGAAAGTCTCTGCTCTCGTGTACCTTTGGCTGTGGTTTTCGAGGGGGAATGCCCCCACCGCCTCATCAGCCCCGGCCCGCCGACATAGGGCAGTCCAGTAGGAGCATAATCAGTATAAGGTACGATTTCACTAATGAACCAAGTTCTGTCTCGTAATAATACGTATCTCAGAATGTTGTTGAGTTTCAATCATGTTAGCACCATTGTGAGAAGCAGGTGGTTACCATCATGTCAGGAGATCTGAACACAGCCTTCTTAGTTAGCGTGTTATTTTCCCTTTACTAATTAAAATGCAAAAAAATGAAGCATAATTTGCTGTAAGGGCCTGTAAAGCAATCCTTTAAAGTGTCCTTTTAAGGGTGTTCAAGTGCGATATAAGTCATAATTTTATATTTGTATGGAATAGTGATAGTTTTGTAGACGATACTTGTGAGTGCTGTTTTCTCTTACAAAGCAATTTTAGCTGGCGTAGTTTTCTCGAAACGATGCGTCAGTGTCAAAATTTGCATGTTCTGCTGCCATGCAAATAGTGAAAACCAATTGACTTACGTACGTGAAGTAACATAATAACGTAATAAAACATTTGAAGAAATCCCGCGAGATGATTTCTTTAAAAAAATTTGTTGAATTTGAAACTTTTTCTGTACATTTGCGGTTTTTTTTCTAATTCAAAATATAACGTTGAGGGTTTTGTAATGTTTTGGTACATAGCTCATGGGGTGTAAGTTAACAGCGAATTATTTTGTTTAAGTAGGTAAGTTGGTTTTCACTGCTTGTATGGCAGTGTAACAAGCATATTTTGACTTTGACACCTCGCTGTAAGAAAACTATGAGAACTAGAATTGTTTCGTAAGAGTAAAATGTACTCACAAGTATCGTCTATGAAACTTACAATAGTTCATAAAAGTATAAAATTATGATTTTATCGCAATTGAACACCCTTAAGGCGGCCGGCTGGCTGCGGAGCTCGAATTGCGTGTAGCGTGTTCGGAGTTACGTTTCTTTCTCATAGATACATGGTCCACAACGCTTACATACAGGTTTGCAAAAAAGCAATTCAAACGATAGAGTCTTTAGAAAATAGTGTAAAATTTATTTCAGAGCAATTTGAGGAGTTTCGGGTAACAACTAAACAGATTAAAGAAAAAAATTAGAAAATTCAAAAAGAAAACGTAGCTTTAAAGTAAACAGTGGATGAGCTGGAAGAAAGAGTAAATGAACTGGAACAATACAGCTGTAACATGAACATTGAAATTGTTGGCATGACGGAAACAAGAGGAGAAGACTGTGTAGTGGTGGTAGGTGAAATTGCGAAGTCTGTAGGAATAATGATATGCGATAAAGAAATTCATGTAGCGCACAGGGTGCCTATAGTAGTAGAAGAGACCAGCCTAGACCGATAATAGTGCAGCTAGCCTCCAGGCAGACAAGAGATCATTGGCTACAGAAATTCAAACAAAACAAGTCACTTTTAGCTTCTGAAATAAATACTAAATTCCCTGTAAGTAGAATTTTCATAAACTAACATCTCACTACTTATAATAAAACTCTTCTTTGGGAAACCAAAAAGTTTGCAAGAGAAAATTCTTCCAAGTTTGTGTGGGTTCGTGCTGCAAATATCTTTGTTAGGAAAGAAGAAGGAAAATCAACAACTAGAATCAGACGTGCAACCGATTTTCAAAAATTGGTTGTGGCAAGTGCAACCAGTTAAACACCGTAGTTATGTTACATCGTAAATGGGCGAGTTTCTACAAACATTACCGGATGATATTTTTACACTGGACAGTCTAGAGACTTCAGAATTAAACATTAACATTTTAAATAAAGGCTTTAGTGTGTTACATTTAAATATTAGAAGCATAAGCAAAAACTTTAATGAATTTCTAATTTTGATATCGGATATCACAGTCAAATTTGATGTTATAGTCTTAACAGAAACCAGACTTAGCGAACATAGTTCACTGTACTCTATCGCTGGCTACAACTCCTACTTCAGCAAAAATACTGTCAACAGAAGCGATGGTGTAGCAGTCTTTGTTAGGCTGATGTAGAGGAGACCGTCCTCGCGGAAGCAGTCTGCTTGCGTGTTAATGTTGTGACTGGCCAAACTGAATATACAGTCTATCATGTGTCACTTTTAGCAACATACAGATCTTCTTCTGGATGTTTAGAAACCTTCTTTAAATCGTCAGGTAGTGTTTTTTCTGAATTAAATGATAAACCGTTAACGATCATACGGGATATAAATATAAATATTCGTTCAGATGTTTTTGATAAATATACTGAAAAATCCTTAAATATACTTGCTAAACATGGAGTAGTATCTTGCGCAAATAAGTATACTCATGTAACATCATATTTTACACTCGAGTAGTATATATTGGGCGGTTCTGGGACAAGGGGATAGGGGATAGGATTGTAGGATTCGAGGATGATGTCACCGCCGCCATCTTAGATGACGTAATTTCCCCGTTTTTACCTCAAAATTTCTCTTTTTACCTCAAAATCATTAAAATTTCCCGTTTTCCCCTCAAATTTTACCATTTTCCCCTCAAAATTTTCCGAATTTCCCTCAACATTTTCCCGGAAAATTAAACAAATACTCAAAAATACTGTATTGCTCAATCAGGCTGGAGGAGGAGCAATAGCAGCCTGAATGAGCAATATTTCTCATCGGCAATTATGTTTTCACCATCCATCTTGTCCGGGATACCTGCTGTCAATTAATCTAATAAAATAAACTATAGGGGGTTTCTCAGAGTATTCCGAAATTTTTTCTAATGCGCATTCCTACCAACCCGCACTTATACCTCATAATGTAAAAATATATTTCTAGTTAAAATAGGTTAAATAAATATCTATACCTTTCCTGTATGGGCTTCCCCATTCTCTCTCATGCTAATAACTTAAACCCGACTCCTATTCTATCTATTCCCGAACGATTTCAATAAATGCAATAAAATAAAGTATAGAGGTTTTCTCGAGTTTTCCGAATATTTTTCTATTTCGCATTCCTTCCTTACCCCACTCACAACTCATACAGAACATATTTATTTTAATTAAATTAAAAAATAACCAACACTATGCCTAGACGAGGCTTCCTTGGTACCTTACCATACTTTACACTCAAGTCACTGCCAGACACCACCCCCTCCCCTCATCAACACCGACCAATTTAGGCCTTCCCCTTTCTTCCCAAGTCACCACATACATGCTAATCACGTGACACTCCTCCCCCTCCATACCCTCCTATACCACTTCTCCCCTTCTCGCTGAGTCAGCACATTACATGTGTCGCAGTATGGTGCAATACTAACCTTCGGACTTCCCTCACTCCCCCATCACATGTGTCGTCACATTCCTGAGACGTGACATCATGTTGGTGTCGCAACATGACACAACTCTGTAGGTGGCTTTCAGTATCATTCTCGTGAGCACATTTCCCGATAGTTAACCTCTAGGTCGGGCTGCAAGTAGTTACTGAACGTATCCTAGGTGGTGTTGATTATTAGGACTTCGGCGCTGAGTCTTTTCACCAGGAGAGCTAGTAGCTACACCAATCTTCTTGGCTCCAGTGTCGTCAGCTAGATAGTGTTAGTGTTGTATGTACTAATGGTTCAGCCCGTCTCCATTTCCAAGTATCACCGTTAGGAGCACTATCCCACCTAACCTGACCTAACTTAACCTAACCTAGAATGTCCTTCTAACAAGTCACGTGTCTAAACTTGTCTGTTCTTCCTTTAACCTAACACTTATTTTCCCTTGTATCTCTGTCTTGTATAACATTTTTAACTCGTGTACCACTTTTCTGTATTTTATCTCCCTCTCTCCTTCTCCACCCTCCTCGACCAAGTAATATGTCTAACCTTGTATTTGTTCTTTCTTTAATGTAACACTTCTTTTCCCTTGTATGTATATCTTGAATTAATTTTTAAACTTGTGTACCACTTTTTCAGTATTTTTATCTCTCTCTGCACTATTCTCCTCTCTCCCTTCACCCTGCTCCTCTCCCCCTCCGCCCTACTCTTCCCACTCTCCCTCAACCCTCATCATCTCTCTCCTAACTTAACTTAACCTGACCTGTCCTTCTAACAAGTCTCATTTCTAGCCTTTTCTCTGTTCTTCCTTTAATCTAACACTTATTTTCCCTTGTATGTCTGTCTTGTATTACTTTTTAAACTCGTGTACCACTTTTTCAGTACTTTTATCTCTCTATCTGCGCTATTCTCCTCTATCCCTTCACCTAACCCAACCTAACCTAGCTTAACTTAACCTGACCTGTCCTTCTAACAAGTCACATTTCTTGCCTTGTCTCTGCTCTTCCTTTAATCTAACACTTATTTTCCCTCGTATGTATGTCTTGTATAACTTTTTTAACTCGTGTACTGCTTTTAAGTATTTTTATCACTCCCTCCGCACATCTGCTCTCTCTCCCTCCACACTGCTTCTCTCTCTTTCCCCACCCTCCATT
Source organism: Medauroidea extradentata (assembly GCA_003012365.1). NCBI lineage: Eukaryota > Metazoa > Arthropoda > Insecta > Phasmatodea > Phasmatidae > Medauroidea > Medauroidea extradentata. The sequence continues at coordinate 6,318 of PNEQ01057597.1, forward strand.
CTCTCCACCATCCTCTCTTTCTCCCACTCTCACCACCCTCGTCTCCATCCACCCTCCTCTTCTCTCTCTCCCTCATCTATTATCATCTCTCTCCAACCTCCTCTCTCTCCACCTCCCTCTTTCTCCCTCACAGATATCACATTTTGCTGTTTAGATATATGAGTTAGTCCTCCAAAGACATTTTTTTCAATATTTTGTTTTTATTTATTTACTTGTACGTTGAACTTTAGTATGTTGTTTCTCGTGTTGGTACATTGGTTTAAATAATTTTCTTGTATGTAGATAATTGTGTACAGTATGTTATCTATTTGAATTTTTTTTGCCTGTATCTAACCTGACCTAACTTAACCTAACCTAACATGTCCTTCTAACAAGTCACATGTCTAACCTAGTCTGTGTTCTTCCTTTAACCTAACACTTGTTTTCCCTTGTATATATGTCTTGTACTACTTTTTTAATGTGTGTATCGCCTTTAAGTATATTATATCACTTTTTTTTTGCTTTATGGATTTACATGTGCTATCTCTCTTCACCTTCCTCTTCTAACTCTCTCCAAACTCCTTTCTCTCCCTCCCCTCCTCCTCTCACCACTTTCTCTCTCTTCAGCTTTCTCTTCTAACTCTCTCCAAACTCCTCTCTCTCCCTCCCCTCCTCCTTTCTCCCCTTTCTCTCTCTCCCACCACTATCCTCTCTCCCCTTTCTCTCTCTCCCACCACTATCCTCTCTCCCCTTTCTCTCTCTCCCACCACTATCCTCTCTCTCGCTCCACTCTCATCTCTCCCTCCCCTCTGCCTCTCTCCCCCTTTCTCTCTCTCTCCTACCACTATCCTCTCTCTCGCTCCACTCTCATCTCTCCCTTCCTTTCCTCATCTCTCTCCCTCTCGGATTTTACATGTCGGTTTTCTGTGTTAGGCTTCAAAAGACAGTTTTTTTCCTTCATTTAAATATATGGTTTTAAGATATTTTTCTTGTATGTTGACCTTTTGGTGTGTGGTTTCTAGTGTCCCAGAGTAACTTTTAGTACTTTGGTATTTTCTTGTATGTAGATGATTGCATTCAATATGCTATTTATTTGATTTTTCGACTGTAGCTAGAAATTTGAAATACTATTCGTGTTAAACTTCCACTGAATTTTTTTTTCTGAATCTAAAATATCTTAGGTTTTTCAATAGGTGTCAGAACTATTGTATATATAACATTCTCGAGCTGTTGTGAGACATCGGGTCTACTGTATATCTGTGACTGTCCTCAGCGATGCGGTGATGTTCTTTAACAGTTTCCCGATGTAATCTTAGGGAGTATCGTGATTTCTTCGCTAGCCTTCTCGTCACTGTTAATTCTTGTGGTTGCTAGTAGTGTAACAAGCCTCTCTTCGTTGTAGTCTTTTAGCAGTATGGGCGTTGCTTTAGGCACTAGACTTTGTCAGATAATATCGTTTAAGCTTATTGTGCGGATCTTCTCAGTGTAGTCAGGATGTATGACACTGTCGGGAGGGATATAATGAACACGACTTACCATTAGCCAGAGTATTATGTGGTGGAGGGTTTACTCCATCTTCGAACATACATCACGTGTCGTCTAGTCTATTAAGCGCCAGTTTGTTGCTACACTCGAAATATAGTTGCTTCTTCCATAATCTGATTTTATAACCTTCTCTCCGTTCAGATCCCTGATTTATGTAGTCCTCGAAGGTAATTTTCTTTTTTATCACACATTTCTAGATTCCTTTAGCTTTTACATACATTCTCACAGCACCTGTACGCGTATATATTTACACACACCCTTCAAACATGTCCACACACATGTTCACTTACCCTCCGCCAATGTATCTACACTCTTCACAAACATTCCCTTACACACCTATGTACACTCCTTACACAACTAAACATACTCTTCACACGTCTATGTAAGCATCTAACATAGCACTGCAGGCTCCGCACACATCTCCACAAACTCGTACATAGTACCACAGGTCACTAATGACGTGAATGACTCCTCGCAAACACCTGATGTCCCCACATCCTTCAAACATATCCCCTGTCCCCACACATGTTCCCACACCCTCTGCCCATGTCTCCAAATTCTTCACAACCGTCCCTTCACACACCTATGTAGACTCCTTACAAAACTATGCGTGCTCTTCACACGACTATGTAATCATCTAACATAGCACTGCAGGCACCTCACAAAGCACTGCAGGCTCCGCACACATCTCCACAAACTCGCAAATAGTACCACAGGCTCCACACAACACTGTGCATTCTTCATACAAAACTACGCCCTCTACACAAATATCACTAATGTTGTGCATGGCACCATGCTCTCTTCACATGCTCCACACATATTAGCGCACCCTCACACATGTCCCCGCACCCTCCACACATACTACTACAGGCACCTTACATAACAGAAACCTCATTAAAAACCACAGGAACCACACATAAATCTGCAGGCACCATACATAAAATTGCAGGAACCTCACATAAAACTGCAGGCACCTCACACAAAACTGCAGGCACCTCACACAAAACTGCAGGCATCTCACACAAAACTGCAGGCACCTCACATAAAACTGTAGGCACCTCACAAAAAACGGCTGGTACCTCACGAAAACTGTAGGCACCTCACATAAAACAGCTGGCATCTCACATAAAACAGCTGGCACCTCACATAGAACTGCACGCACCTCACATAAAACTACATGCTCCGCACATGTTTCATATGCTTAATACGTTTCCCCAGATTCTCCAAACATGTTCTTACACGTTTCCACGCCCTCCACACACATATCATTATAGGCTCCGCACACATCTCCACAAATTCACACATAGTACCCAGGCTCCACACAAGACTGTGCATTCCCCATACAAAACTATTCCCTATACAAAAATATCACTAATGTCGTGAAAGACTCCTCGAACTCATCACATGTCCCCATACCCTTCAAACGTGTCACCACACATGTTCTCACACCCTCCGCTCGTGTCTCTACACTCTTAACAACCATCCCCCCACACACCTATGTACACTCCTTACACAACTATGCGTGCTCTTCACACGACTATGTAAGCATCTAACATAGCACTGCAGGCACCTTACAAAGCACTGCAGACACCGCACACATCTCCACAATCTCTTCCTAAGTCCACAGACTGCACACAAGACTGTGCATTCCCCATACAAAACTACACCCTCTACACAAATATCACTAATGTTGTGCATGACTCCATGTACTCTCCACATGCACCACACACATATTAGCACACCCTCCACACATGTCCCCACACTCTCCACACATAGTACTACAGGCACCTCACGTAAAACTGCAGGATCCGCACATAAAACAGCATGCTCCGCACTTAAATCACAAGAACCGCACACAAAACTGCATGCTCCACACATGTTTCATATGCTCCGCACATGTATCTGCCTGCATGCTTCATACATGTCCCTAGACCCTCCAAAACATGTACCTACATATGTTTCCACACCCTCCACACATGTCCCCTCACTCTGCAAACATTACACCATACATGTTCCCACACCCTCCACCAATGGCATCGATTGGTCCTGGCTTCGCGTAATCGCATTCCAGCAAGAATCTAAGAGCTCCGCTACTGTTGTATCCTATGATGTTTCCATACGTGCATATATGCCATGTATTCACATACATCCCTGGTCGTGTCATTATTCTCCACTACATAAGTCTTCACATTCTCACTGAACGCAGTTTCCACATTGACGAACCTGAACTTTACTGTCATACCAGAACCTACTACGATTTTAGGGCGGATTGATGGCGTCCTGGAGCAGGATTGCCGAGAAGGTTCCAGTTATTGCTCACATAGCTTTTCTGAGCTGGTCATTATACTTTACCCTTACAGATCTTTGTGTACCTAGCCAGATTGTCACGACGAGCAAACTGGGCACTGCAGTAGTTGCACTTCAGCAGATTTCTTTCCATATTATGCTCACAATCTGTCTCATGTCGACGAGCATTGCAAAAAATTCGGCGAACTGCTTCTTGCGATACTTATAGCAGGCAGTAACTTCTCTCTTAACATCGTCATTACAGGCATGCAAATGCTTAATCAACTTGTCTTTGCGAGTGATTGTTACACCGCACCGCTCACAGATCAGACGCTCGTTATGGTAGGGACTGAAGTCATACATCTTCTCATGTCTCAGTGTATTATTTCACAAAGTAAAGACTTTACCACAGAACTTACAGTAAGTAATGTTAAATGAAGAATACTGTCCTTCCAGTACGCTAATTCGTTCTTCTACAAACCAGGCAAACCTAACCTAAAATCTCTTGTTGCTCCTTGCCCTAACATTATATCTTGGTGAATACAATATTCACTAGCTAAATAGCGCGATGGGCTCAACGTAGCTCACTTAATAAGCACTCGAAGTAGGCTGTGCGTACAGAGATAGTACTCGAACGACAAAATCAGTAACTGAATGTGACACCTCATGCGACTGATTATTTACCCTCACTGTTTACTTATTTCGTAAACTATATGTACATTTTGCTAGCATTCATAGCCTCTGACTTAAAAAAAAACAGAGGCCTCATACAGTATGTACACGTGTTAGGTCCTGTTTTTCACGAAATTTTATTAATGTACTGTTGTGCAATGTACTGAATTTAAGATTTATTTATTTTTTGTTAAAAATGGTTAAGAACTTGTCCCACGGAAACGTATATTAATCGCACTGTATACAGCACCCTGTTTGTATTGTAGTCCGGATTAATTACGTAATATAATTTTTAAAAAATACTTATAATACGCCTATAAAAGTTGTTTTCTTAGTAACTGAACAAATATTTCTTGGTCAGGACTTTATTCGATAGCGATCTCTGTAATAGTTAGCCGTGTTGATAAATAAATCATCGAACCGGTATAAGTTATCTTGAGACTCACGAGCCGGTAGGTACCTACTAGTTTGAATACTGGTACATGCAAAGAACGCGAGAGGAATAGTTCTGAAACAGTAACACGGTTCGACATCTTTTACTGCGAGCTGTAGGCTTCCCGATATAAAATTTTTATTTTTCAGGACACAATAACAGCAAGGTTTAAGTTACAGTGACGGGAGAAAGAACTCGGGTGGAAGTATGTGTGGTTCGCCAAGATGCTAACATGTATTTACGTGGTAGGGACCGACAAACATTACAGTAGAGGGTTAGATACTCGGAACCAAAAGTAAAATTTAATTTGTAGTCAGTACAAGGGGATTTATACGTCATAATGTACAACAGGACGTTTCCCAGCAGGCGAAATATCGTTTCGACAACATTTTACATAGCTCTACGTACGCGTCTTCGCCGTCTCTATAGTGTAAGAGTTAATTTTATATCCTTCATGAGTATATATTTGAAAACCGCAACTATAATCGGTGATAAAAAGTAATAAACTCATATAGTTTTCGAGCTCCGAACCCAGGACTAAGTCATCGCTAGCGTACTTAAATTTTGTTCTCTTATTTCGTCCGTGTATAGGCTTTACGGAATCGAAATATAACTTATGGGAAATATTAATATGTCACATTAATGCGGTTTGATGTTAAAGTCGGCGGTATTTGTACTGACCGTCTGTGTCACGCACGACTTTCCCGTCAGCTTTATTCTAGTCGCGTCATAAACTAGCAGAACATTACTCAAGTATTTAACTGGTTTAAGGAACGATGCTTAAAGTATTAGGTAATGTGAGGACGGTATTTACATTGCAGGCATGTGACATTTCACTACTCCCTATCACAATAGGAACGATGGTAAAGAATTAATCTCAAATTTATTAGTTAGTGCTTTAGTTTCGAACTAAGGACTGTATATTAGCGCTTCACACACACCTGTACTAGATTTCGCTTTTTGTAATTGTCTATAAAATAATCCTATAACAGCGGATATTCATGCATAGCTGAACTTTTACGAAAAAATTGTACTTTTAACATAAATTATTTTGTGCGGGCTGTATATAATACAAATATTGCGTTTAATTACACCTATATCGGAAGTGTATACTGTTGACAGCAGTATATATGCTTGTATGAGACATGCAGTAAAATACATACTTATTAATACTTTACTAGCTGAAAATATAAGTCTCGGGCGTTTTAGACAGGCCGTATATGCGATACAGTTACGTTTAATTACTGCTGACTTATAACTATCGGGCTCAAGTAATATTAATGTAGGCCTTAGATTAAGGACTAACTTTTTCATACTTAGAATAAACAATATTTTCAACAGCCTGCGCGTCATTATAGTTATACTTCCTTGTACCTTCATGGCTTTAAAATTACTAAGAGCAATCAACGCATCTTTCGCAAGTTTTGCAGAAAAATACGTTTTTTAAATGGTAATTTAGATATATCAAATCAAGTACCGCAGGTCTTTACCTGCGTAATGCTCCGTCTCGACTTGCTTTGCTTTATTTTACTACGTTTTATTACCGCATGTTAACAAGTATAAAGAGAAAAATAACTATTTTATTAATTTTTTATAGTTAAAGAAATCGAATTTCGGGCACTATGTTGCATCAAAGGTGATCCGCATTTAAAAAGCTCATTTAAATAATGTACAGGTGATAAAAAGTCGAAAATTGACACAAAATCGGATTTTTAACATTTATGTAAAAACATAATAAATTAAATACTTAAAACATGCACTGACTCTTAATTACATCGTTGACGGTCGTTACTAAACCATAGAAAAACACATTAGGTTCTACAAATGTTATATCAGCACTTTCTTCTTTATGCTGTTACTTAGTTTGTTCTTGCACTGAAAAGCATAGTATATTTTGGGGGAGTTTTGGGACAAGGGCTCCGATGACCTTTTCATCGGCTACAAGTCACTTTAAAATAAAAATGTTGGAAATTTTGGAAAATTTTGGAATTTTGGGAAATTTTGGAATTTTGGGAAATTTTGGAATTTTTGAAAATTTTGGGAAATTTTGGAATTTTTGGAAATTATGGAAAATTTTGGAATTGTTGGAAAATTGGGGAATTTTCGGAAGTTTTGGAAAATTTTGGAATTTTTGGAAATTTTGGGAAATTTTGGAAAATTTTGAAAGTGACGTCATTCAAGATGGCGGACTGTAGCGTCATCTTCGAATCCTACAATCCTATCCCCTATCCCATTATTTTGTAAAAATCAAAAATACTGACGAAGTTTTCGCAGCTGTATTACATTTTGTAATTGCTGTTAGTTACAAAGTTAATTGTCCGAAGTTCTATACAAACGATAAGACTCATTCAAAAATGAATAGAAATAATTATCTGATATCATTTCAAGTGAAACCTGGGGATATGTGATGGATGAACAAAATGTAGATACAGCCACAAATCACTTTTTAAATAAGCTTGATAATTTAATAAATAAAGGAAGTTTTCAAGCTCTCACGAAACAAAAGACATTTAAACGATTAAAACCATGGATTACAATAGGATTAGTTAAGTCTGTCAGAACAAGAGACAAAATGAGATTTTAAAATGTTTGTTGTAATGGGAGCTTACAATTAAATTTTATTGGATTGTGGACATACGCCATTGCTCATGTTTAGCTGATCAAACTTGTGTTGAATGACAAAGTACGAAAACGAACAAGGAAAAAAAAAAACAAATATAAAACGTACACAAAAATATAAAAAAGAGCCTTCCCAGAAGAATTCTGTAAGTTTTTTTATATACAAGTTATATTAGACAACAAAGAATTCTAGAAATGGAGTTCAGTCGAATATCGACACAACACCCAGACACAAAAGACGTACACAAAAGACAGACACAAATATAGAACACCAAGATGCGAATGTTCCAACCAGCTGTGTCTCAGCCTGAAGACGGGGATAGATCGCAATCCCCGAAACGTTGCAGTTTTTCGTTGGTTTTATTTTAACTTGTGTTGTGTAATGTTTTGTGTTTATTGTCCACTGTTCACTGTTTTTGTCTATTTCCGTCTTGTTTCATATTGGGAATCTGGTTCTATATTTGTGTCTGTCTTTTGTGTATGTCTTTATTGTCTGGGTGTGTCGATATTCGACTGAATTCCATTTCTAGAATTCTTTGTTGTCTAATATAACTTTTATGTAAAAAAAATTTACAGAATTCTTCTGGGATGGCTCTTTTTTACATTTTTGTGTGCGTTTTATATTTGTTTGTTTTTTTTTTCTTGTTCGTTTTCTTACTTTGTCATTCAACACAGGTTTGATCATCTAAACATGAGCAATGACGTATGTCCACAATCTAATAAAATTTAAAGGGACAAAATGAAACAAAATCTAAATAAGCAACCTTTTAATAAGTTGCTGAATAATTCTTACTGTAATTACAGAAATAGATTAACTTTATTAATACGTATAGCTAAAGATACTTATTACGGATTTAAAATAGCTGAAGCACAAAATAATCCAAAGGAAATATGGAAAATTATTAATGACGTCTCGGGATCTAAAAAAGAAAATGTTGATATAAAAACTCTAATAAATCACGGAACTATAATAAATGCAATCATAAAAGCTGAGGAGGCCGCTAATGCGTTAAATACATACTTTACAAATGTAGGGAATAATATGGCTTCAGCGATATAAAAAAATACTTCTAAACTTGTTGTTACGAATAATTATGTTAACTCAAAATTATATTGTAAATACATATTTTTAGAACCAGTCACAGACTCAAATACTCTAGGTCCTGACAAGATAAGTACAATATTATTAAAAGGTAATAAATATAAGTTGTGCAAGCCTATTGCACATATTGTAAACTAAGTCTAAGCCTGGGGATAGTTCCTCAACGATTGAAAGAAGCAGTCGTTTTGCCTTTTCACAAAAGTGGGGACTTGACTTCTGTCATAAATTACAGATCAATTTTTATTTTAAGTAATGTATCAAAAATTCTAGAAATGTGTGTCAAAAAATATTAATTGCTTTCTTAGAGAAAATCAAAATAATATCTATAAATCAGTTTGGTTTCAAAAAAGGTGTAAGTACAAATGATGCATTGACTAAATTAACAAATTTTGTCCATGATGCAATCGAAAATAACAAAACCTGTCTATGTGTCACTTTAGATCTTGCTAAAGCATTTGATAAGGTATCACATTCAATATTATTGGAAAAATGGAAAAAAATTGGAATAAGGGGATTGGCTAACAGATGATTTAACAGTTATTTAGAAAATAGAATACAATGTGTTAAAGTAAACAATAAGCTTGGAAACTCAATGAGAATAAATACAGGAGTCCCACAGGGAAGTATTCTTGGCCCAATTTTGTTTTTTATTTATATAAATGATTTGTGCAACATATATATAAATGGTCAACTAATATCTTATGCAGATGATGCTGTGATCCTTTTTTCGTCTGAATCATGGACGTCAGATTTTAATATAGCTAATGAAGAGTTAATTAAAGTGAAATCTATATTAGATAAAAATTTGCTCTCTCTTAATGTAACTAAAACAATGAGTGTATCATTTCCTGCAAACAAATGTGGTCAACAAAAGAAACACCAAGAACTCAAAATACATAACTGTAGCCAATTAAATGCAAACTGTAAATGTAACATCATATAACGAGTAGAACAAACAAATTATTTGGGTGTTATGTTAGATTATAATTTAAAATGGGACAGGCATATTCCTTACTTAACTAAAAAAATTCGTAAAACAATATATAAATTTGTGGAACTTAGATTTGTTTTATCAATTGACTATATAAGAATGGTTTATGTAGCCATTATTCAATCTGTTCTGCTGTACAGTAGGGCCTATATTAGCATGGGGATATATGAGCAAAATGGCAATCGAACCACTAATTTTAATACAATAAGTTATTTTACGAACTGTTTTTAGAAAGACTTTTAACCATCCATTAAAAGAACTTTTCAGTCGTTTGAGAGTACTTAATATCAGAAAATTGTATATTAGAACCACATTAGTCAATTTCTTGAACAAAAAGTTACCAGTACAATATTTATCTCATCCTACTCGAAATAACTTAAACCATAATTTACTAAATCCCCTAGTTCACAAAAAAATTTCTCAAAGATCATCCACATTCTTGCTTTCAAATATTGTAGCAATTCTTCCTGAATATAAATATAAATAAATAAATATATATATATATATATATATATATATATATATATATATATAGATCGATGGTTAATAACTTAACTGATGATGATTGGTACAGGGAAGCAAAGGCCGCTAGGCAACTAATTACATCTTAAAATTAAATAGAAATATGTACTCACAGAGTATCATGGAGGTTGACAGTTACACACACGAAGAGGACGACACATTTTGTGTGGATGCGGGAATCGCTACGTTTCGCCACGCATGGCTTCGTCGGGCGAAGAGAAGACACTGTACTGCAATATGGCTGCAGTACTGCAATATGCAATAGGTTAACCAATTACCGTCCGCCGTATTGCAGTAGGCCTACAGTGTCTTCTCTTCGCCCGACAAAGCCATGCGTGGCGAAACGTAGCGATTCGCGCTTCCGCGCAAAATGTGTCGTCCTTTTCGTGTGTGTAACTGTCAACCTCCATGATACTCTGTGAGTACATGTTTCTATTTAATTTTAAGATGTAATTAACTGATGATGAGTTGTCTTTAATCTTTAAGTTATAGTTTTACTGTAGTTAATTATTTTTACATTCTATATATTTCAAATTGTTAATTACTAACTGCATCCATCAATAACTATTTTTTTTTAAATTCTTGCAGCATTCAATATTTGTTCTCAAAATAATTGATACAAGATCACAAGTTTTCTTACATAATTAACCGCAGCTGTAGAAAATAATTTGTCTAATAGCACTAACACACAAGCTTTGCTTATGTGAGTGTCATGTCTTCCATTATATAACAAGTATTTATGTAAAGTGCTGCAATCGGTATATGGAAATAAATTATTATTATTATTAAAAAACACACTTCACATTGAACAATTTTTAATATGAATTTTAAGAGACAACGCACATTGGAAACATTATTTAAAGCCTTCAAACTGGGCTAAAATAGGTTTTAACTGACAGGCGTATCTCGAGATATATGCATCGGTTTGTTCAAAATTGAAGTCAACGACCACATTGAACTTTGGTACAGTGACGGGTTCATAAAATGATAGGATCACCTTTAAAATTCATACTGTAAAAACGTTACGGCTGGAACACTCCGCGTCTTTATTACTTGGGGCGTAAAGGCGATATCACAGAACATGAGCCGGCCGGCGTCGCTCTTAGCGCCTTATTGAATTTCATCTGACGCACACAAACACACTTACTGGCGCGGTCTACAGCTATTTTCATCGTCATATTGTTATTTTTATATTTATACCAGATAATTTTTCTTATCATAGACAAAAATTGTGACTAAATCTTGCTCTGATGGAATTTTTGTATCTCTCATAGTTTTTTGAGTAATGACTTGTAAACGTCAAAATTTGCATTTTACGATTTTATGTACACCACTAAAACCAACTGACATAACAAACCGAAAAAATGCACAGTGAATATTAATGTTTAGGCTACAACTTTACATACAAACACACACACACACACACACACACACACACATATATATATATATATATATATATATATATATATATATATATATATATATATAATATGTTTGTATTTTAACATAATTTTTGAAATTTTAAATTTATTTAAATATTCAACATTGTATTTAAATACAAAAATATTTTATAATTTTGTTTTTATATATGGCTCATTGTAGCCTACAACATTGTTATATACTGTGAATGTTTTCAGTTTGGTATTTCAGTTGGTTTTAGTGGCGTGCATTAAATGTAAAATTCAAATTTTGACGTTTACGAGTCATTGCGCAAAAACTACGATAGATATGAACATTTCCTAAGAGAAATTTAGTCACAACTTATGTCTAAAATAAGAAGAAAAAAATCATGGTGCAAATATAAAAATGGAAATATGATAACATCGCCACCCAATAACTTTACTCATTAATCATACATATACATACTATAACAGTTCAAGTCGTATCATAGCGTTAATTCTTCGGCAGTGTTTGTGCGAAATCAGCTAAGGTTCTTTATGTCCGCTGTATACATTTGATAAACTACGGGTTTTACTACGAAAAATGCAACCCGCTCTGCACTAAAGAAGAGAACAAAGGAAAGTGACGTAATTTTTCTCTCCCGTTGTTTCACTCTGTCTTCTCACCAGTAATGTCTGTCCGCCTGTTGTCCAAAACTTTTCACGTAGATAACATAAAGTTTTCTTACTTCGCTCACTTTGACATGCCGTGCATAATCTCCAAACTCTACCATTCCTGTCCAATACTTCAATTTCATTAAAGTGACAGCTGGTTTTGTGTGACACTAAATAAATAAATGGAAAATGTTGTGTTTAACAACGCATTAAATTAATTTGTTTTTGTATAGCATGGTGATATTAAAGTATATGAAATTACACCATATGTTTGTATTTTCCAGTGACTTATTTCTGTGATTGAGAGCACAACCTAACTCGGGGTCTGGCATAATAAAGGATAGCAAAATACACGTTAAATTATATTCCGTGTGGCTTAGTTATTGTCAAACCTAACTAACATTAACAAATGCCACTAATAAATATTTTGCTCATCCCGTTGAGGTCCACATTGCCATAGGATCGTAAACATCATCTTATTTTATGTTTTTCTTTCTTTGTCACTATTATCCTCTTCTCAATGCAGAGAATGGTTTTTGTCCGAAAGTGATATTATTAAAAATATCTGACCGTAGAATAAAATGTATAGCCAAGTCCTTGTTAATGCCACGGCTATAAGTTAAACAGCGCCAAAGTTTTTATTCCAACTCAATTTCTGGCACTTAGTTGGACAGCATTAAGCAGAAAGGAACCAACCCACAAATTAATCGATTTGGATATAATCATACAAGGTAGAAGGAGACGGTCCGAAGTACGTATTAGAAAAATAAGAAGTACTAAATCACAATTTTGACGAAAAATAAGATTCCAGAAAAAATGGTTTAAGTGAGTCCTAGATACATACAGAAAACTTTGACCTTGAATATCTCAGTTCCAATTAACTGTGGGTTGGTTCCTTCCTGTTTAATGCCGTCCTGAGATTGTTCAGATTATTGTTAGTCTTACAACTCTTTGAAACATCTGATTGTAAATGTTAGAATATTTGTTTAATTCAAAATGTTTCTATTTTGACCACACTGTCACAATATTGACAAAGTTTTTAAAAAATAACTTATAAAGTGTAAAATTACGTTAATGATATCTATTCCTCAATAAACGTGATGTAGTTGTGCAGTCCTCAGTTTGCAGCTGGTACTCGAAAGGCAAAGTTTTTGTCGCAATAAGCAAATATCAGCGTAAAAAAAGTTTTGGTGTCTGCGTCGGTTTTTGCATAACAATTTTTATTTACGGAGGGCCGCGGTGGCCGAGTGGAAAGCCGACCCCGTGGCTAAGTTGATTGAGCGGCCGACTTTGGTGCGGGGGGTTCTGGGTTCGATTCCCAGGTCTGGCTGAGTGTAAATTTGTGTTTGTCCATTTGGGTCTCAAAAATTGTCACTATGCAAATTGTCACACGAAAAGTACTGGGGTCACTCACATTACGTCACATTAAAAGGGGGAATGGTTGGTGCAGTGATGATGCGGAACTTCCGCATCGCCGCTGCACCAAACAGTTTTTATAAAATAAAAATAAAAAAAAGTGGTCAGATCACTCGTCTTCCACCGAGGCGATCCGGGTTCGATTCCTGGCGGGGTCGGTCCCCGGATTTTCGCACGTGGGAAATTGTGCCGTACGATTCCGTTGGTCGGCGGGATTTCCCGGGGATGTCCCGTTTTCTCCGCCCTTTCATTCCGGCGCTGCTCCGAACTCACCTCATGTCACCCCTCACCAGCGCTGAAGACCTCTATGTTGAGCGCTGACCTAAATCTCTCACTCACTTTTATTTACGGCTTTTGTTTGTGTAATGAACACAGCTGTACGGACTGTGATGTTTAACACTAGCAAACACCTGATTTTGGGCAATTAACGGTTGCTAGTCGTATGTTGCGAAACGTACCGGTAGTGCATCAGCACTGGCATCCGATAACAAACACATAAAAAGTAGCGTCAAAGATTTATTTCATACTTGCCCTGCCCTCGAAGGTTTCCACCAATTGCAGCAGCAGTAAACTTATGGAAGCGCCTGACAAAGCCAACACGATATACACCGAGCTGTCTATGAATGCATTCCAGCCGGTATGACACCTGGACTACAGATGGCACAACAATAATTAGCCTCCTGTATTTGCTACCCTGTGTACACCTACCATGGTTCAAGTACCTCACACGCCATGTGTAACACGTGACTGTTCCACCACTGTGGCTTACATAGCGTCGGTGTTGTCAGTTGTAGTACTGATGGTGCAAGTGTGAGCATCCTTATTATTACAAACACTCTCTGTGCAGATTGAAACAATGCCTGCAGAAAAGACGTTATGGGCCACTTAATATTATAGCGTAAAAAATTTTGAATAGAACCAGAATATAACGAAAAACCTAAAATTGGTATAACTTTAGGGGTACAGCGTAGATTAACATAACTATCAGGGGCAAAGCAAAACATCTCTGAGACTACTCGCTTTTATAACTTATGCAAAGGTACAAAACTGGAACGTAAAGGTAATGGACTCAGAAAGGAATACGTGATTTTCTGATGCAGCTACTGAAATAAAAAAGGTTAGTCAACTTAACACTAGGCTGATAAATTAAGAAAGCTTGGGCAAGGTAAATTACTAGAATTAAATTAAAACACCTACAGCTTTATTCAAAGGCTACAATTTATTAAATAAAATAATAATTTATAAAATTTATATCAGAGAATGGAATACGACATAAGAAAGACTAGACAAGTTATTAAATTTTAAGGTTGATTTAAACATTTTAAAGTTTTGACAATTATCAATTTAGTCCGAACTAAACGTTAAAAAATTTTCAAACGTACAATTTATGCATTATTTAACACCACAGGTTACAAACAAACGTTTCAAGATTATTTAAACTCGGCGACATTTAAGATTTTCATTTAACAAAATAATTATTATTACAATACTTTTCTTCCATTTCAAGATAAGTTAAACTTTCATGTGTGTGTGTGGTGTTCAGACTGAGACTTACGCTCTCTCCCATTTTAATTTCTCACAACAAATAAATTTAAATTGTAACTTTATTTTAAACTCTGTGTCTTCAACTTTACCGTTCACATTATTTTGGTTTTAACTTACATATATACCGTGTATCTTAACGGGTTCCGTCGGCCTTAAACACAAACCAACTTAAAACCAAATTTATCATAACCTTATTTGCTAACGCCTCTACAGGCGGGATACGTAATGATTCGTGGCGTCGGTCCTCTGCTTCCGGCCAAGCCCTTGGAAGCAGGCTTCTTTGTCGACGCCAACACTGTGGTTTTCACTAAGTTCTCGCTAATCGAGCGCACTATCGACATTCTAGCCTTTGGGACGCGGTAGCCAACCCAAGGCTGACTATTCACGCCACGCGTCGTCAATATACTGGAAACTTTCCTGCCCGATATTTGTCAGACGTACGTTTACTAGGCAGGATGTCTTCAGCTTCCGCAATGAGCATGTGTGTGCTCACATCAACCCATATGAAACACGAGGATCATGCTTCCAGCACTGGTTTTCTAGGAATGTTGGGCGGGAAACATTGATGGGATACTAACTCTACGACACATCCTTCCCATTGTCTCTCTGGAGCTGCGTATAGGTGTTTCTTGGAAGAAGATCTGCGATAACTACTTGCAGATGTACCACTGAATGTGAGAGTCGGCATCAGGTGCCCGTACAGGAATGCACCGCCACACTTTAATCGTTAAGGAAGGCCACACTTTAATCGTTAAGGATTAGCTGTACCAAGGGCGTTGGATTGGTAATAGTGGGTCAGGGGTGGCCACCAACATCACCTGGGAGCTTATTCTAAATTTGTCGCTTCTTATCGATTCACGTTTGGTCTCGACAGTTCCGTATGTTAGTGGGTGACGTCATATTCTATGCCGGCGAGACAAGAAAATACAGTTGAAAAAGTATCAATTGTGCGCGACATGTGAACATATTCTGATAATGAGTGTTCATGCATGCGTTTTAAATATTTTCATGACGGAAAATGCTTTCAGAACCAAATGGTACGTGCATACAAAGAAACGTAAAACAAAACAGTCGGCAAGCAGTCCACAGCGAATACTTACGTAGTTGTCTCCGTGCTGGTTTTGTACGGTGATAATACGAAATACGTTCAAAAACGTTTATCGTAACGTAAAAACACACAATATATCAAGAGTTTTACTCCTACAAGGAAAGAGAGAGCTTTGATATTTTGGCAGTAAATATGTAGCCAGCAAGAAGCTGACCAGAGCGCGTACTGTACATCTCTGCGGTAGCGTGTGAAGTTCGTGTTGACGAGGAGTTTTATTTTTCCAGTTCTGCTCTTCGCTACTGCTCAAATTATTTTAGTTTTTTAATTGTATTATTGCATATTATATCCTATTCTCTTAAAAGTTATTTTAACTTTAATATATGTATCTATAACAACTGTATACTGGAAAAAATATTAAAAAGGCCTACATGAGCAGGGATGTTTGTTTTGGTTACTTGTTTCTGCAAACCAATGTAACTTTACTGTACTGAGTGGTAATAGTTTTTCAAAAAGGTACGAAACACCGTTTTTACAACTAAAAAACACAAATTTGCAGTGCACAGGCAGCAGTGTAAGTGAAAAATTCCCACTATCACCACAGCTATAGTAACTTTAATTACATAAACAAATGATTTTTCTCAAAAGTGTAGGACATATAATTCAGAAATAAAAAAAAAATTGTAAATTAAAAAAAATGCATGAATTGTCCCAGATTTGAACTCGATGCCAATAACGACGAACTCAGAATAAGCGCCCTGCAGTGGACTTGGGGGTCACTTGAAGGTTTATGTAAGTGAAGTTGACTGACTATATATATATATATATATATATATATAAACTCTGGCGTTCTATGGCAATACGCGTTCCGCCCTCTACAGGATAATCCCGGTATGTTGCAGCGTGTGCACATGTCATACGAGCGTCGCATCCGTGCATGTTTGGAAAACTTCGAGCATATGCTCTAAAACATGACATTACAAATACATAACTACAAGGTTATCGAAAACTAGTATTTTTCCCCAAATAATACATTTCACGATTAACTGACAAGAAATAAGAATGCAAGCCTTGTAGTGTACTGAAACGTCGTAAACAATGCTATTACTGGTTGCCTACCTTCCAGGCCACCACAATACCACTCCCCAACTTAGAACGAGGTTTCTGAGGAAACAGTTCACAGTAGCAGTTCTCCTCAAAGCGATGTTTTATTTATTAATGTTTATGTGCTGATTATCTACATATCATGTCTAATCACTTCTAGTCAAGGCTTACAAAGTTAAACATATGAAGGTATTTTCTTTTTGTAACGTAATTTTCTTCTGTTGTCTGTTCCTACACCTGTGGCCTGTAAACAAAATTTCGTTACTCAGTTGCATATGATTGAGCTTTCCCACCTCCACTTTTGAGGGGTATGCCTCCGTCATACGTCATTACAGGCACAATGTTGTTTTATTGTTTCCTTATTTATTTGACTTCGGGGATTCACTTCCGTTGGGTTAGCATATAATAATGACACGTCATACACATACACACACGTGTGTATGTGGTTAGAGCTTCTGCCTGGCAATTGTAAATTCGTGGGTTCGAATCCCAGCAACTTCGAAAATTATTTCAGGTTACTAAATAGTGCGTCAGAATCTCGATACCGTAACACATAGCTAATAAGAAAATGTAGTATTTCTAGAAAATGAAGCGCTATTAGATTACAGAAATTTAATTTTTTTGCAGAAAACGGATTGTCCGTTATTTTACGGAGGGTTCCGTTATCAAGAAAATTGAGTGTCCGTTACTTTACGAAGATTTCTGGATAATTTTTTGCCAGTACTTTTCCGGAATTTTACGGAATTTTTTTCTAACAGTGTGGTATTAATTTTAGCACGTCAGGATAACAGCTTCATCACAGAATATACAATGCATTTGTTTACTTTGTAGTTTCACGTATTGAGCACTTAGAACCACAGAATTAATGACATGACAGTTAACAACTATGTTTTTGTACATGAAGCTAAAGAAATTTTAGAGAAAAGAATACGTGATAAATAACAAGGATGCTTTATATTCCAGTTGATTTGCTACCGAGCATTTGTATTTAGCTGAATTTGTAATATTTGTGTAATTTACACGAGGTGTGACAGACTGGAATGCTCCACGACTCTAGTCCTAGATTAGGAAAACCAATAAAGGGACAACATCAGCATGAATATTGATAAGCTCAACTACTAATGATCATCGGACTTTTATACAGACTACCCAACCTAAAATAAGGCGAAGAGTAGATGTGTTTTTATTTTAAACTCTTACGTTTGTTTGCATAAAGTGTTACTGTGGTCAGATTCATCTCCAGGTATGAAAACATCAATTTTAATTGCAGGTAAAATGTTGCTTGCGTCGAGTTACAGGTATTTATGCGCATTCATTAGCCCCGAGACATTTTGGAATGCTGTTACACCAGTGACCAATCCCACTGTTAAAATTTTCGTAAGACTTAACTAGTTCGTATTAATTTTTATTGCTTGTCATGATAATAGTATAAAAAATTATTTTATTTGACCAAGAGTAGTTCAATATTTCATCTGTTTGGTCATTAGTAAAAAAAATGTTAAATTGATATTTGCCACTATCGGTTGAATTATGATTTTTGTACCTAAAAGAGGACTGCAATAACACACATTTTTGCCCTTTTCGGCTGTTGAAAAATAAGCTTTAATTAATACTGGAGGAGCTGAGATGGATGTTCACAAGTGTAGCAAGGTTCTTTGAATGGTATTCGTAAGCAGACCAGTGACGTACGTTGATCACTTTGTAATGTGTCGAAGGCCTGCACGAGGCTCGGCGGTCTGGCAGGCGGCCAAACTAACAGCGAGATATTGAACGCTACTGAAGACGATGTGATGCGAACATGGAACGGGGAAAGAATGCGAATGCGAAGGTGAGGAAAGCAGACGTGCTTCGAGACAATGTGCACCACGTTTCTCACATGCAAATATCTGGAGAGACCCGACTGGGAACAATGTCACCATGGTGGGAGGCGAGTAGTCTGACCACTACAACACTGCCGCTTCAGTGTGTTGGAAATTACGTTGCATACTTTTCCTGGGCAACTATATACTTAAAGAGTGTGCTGTGAAGTATGTGTTTTATGCAGTGTAGATGCTGTGTGTATATTCTCGCAACCACCGCACCACTGCCACTAATACCTCACATACGCTCTTTCTTCTACACTACGTTTGCAAACAATATTGCTTTCAAATGTCGCGACACATATCCTCTGTTTTATATTTCTTAAGTAAATTTGAGTTACTTGCAACGCTGTGCCAGTTATAACACACGACAAAGTTTACTGTACGTGCAGTGAAGTTGTCTTTTCAGGTTAAGTTTGGAAGCAATAATATCGATAGACATTGCATCAGACATATGCAATACAAACAAAGTGTCCACAGAACTACGATAATACACCGAAGTACTGTACTCTACACCAGAATAAACAACTTCAGAATACTTGATTGAATGCTGCTTAAGGACCAGCGGAATGAAGAGCCTCAGTAAACAGGAACACGGGATTCTCTGACGAGAAACTGGAACGAGCAGGCGTAAATGAAGTGCGAGTTTCGTCCTGTCTTTGAGGGAACATTTAATAAAAGAACATCCAAGTAGTTATTTGGCAGCGTTCCGTAAGTTATCCATTAGTGCCTTCACGTAAATAATTGTCGTAATCTTACACAGAATTTCGTCGGAAAAAGTGTAATTACTGTAAAACTACAAGTAAATGAAGGATTTTTTCAATTTGTCCTGTAATGTGTAAAGCTAATTTGAAAAAAGTGAAGAGAGAAAAATTATGAATTAAGCTTTATATAATCACGTACATACGTTTTATAAAGTCATAGAAAATTCGGAGGTTATTTTTGAATAATTTATGTTTCTAACTCAATTCGTGAACGTTTAAGTTATTTTTATGAATGTGTCTTTGTTTAAAACTTTTCTTTGAAGATTCTGAAGCAACAGCAAACCTGAAGCTATCTTGTCACGTACAACTGGAGCAGTCGTGTCTCTAATTTTGATGCTTGTTTTAAATACAATTATTTTATAAACATGAAATATTTTTCTCCCTGCAGTGTCGGGAAAATATTTTTGTAGCTTGTTTGCTAAAAATTTTCTGAAAACCATGCAAAAATATTTGCATCGCATGACTGAAAGAACGCGACATTAAGTTTCGCTGAAGTTCGTTGCGCTATAAAACGTTATACCACGAGATTAGTAAATAA
Organism: Medauroidea extradentata; assembly: GCA_003012365.1. Taxonomy (NCBI): domain Eukaryota; kingdom Metazoa; phylum Arthropoda; class Insecta; order Phasmatodea; family Phasmatidae; genus Medauroidea; species Medauroidea extradentata. The sequence goes on from PNEQ01057597.1 coordinate 26,795, forward strand.
ATGGGACAGTAAATTAATTTAATTTAACTCTTACTTTTTGCAGTAAGTCCTCCACTCTAATCTAGCCTGGTTGCACAACATGTAAAACCTTGTAACACCGATGTATGAAGTGAGACGGCGGCTCCTAATTTCTGTCATTTTCTTTGACATACAACTGTATCGCAATGAAGTATGTCCAAAAACTATATACACACATGCACTCCCATTGCACAACTCTTTCAAGTGTTTTCATCTATAAACAGTTAATTCAGCGGTTGTTCGCTACACTGCCACAACACAATATGTTTTAGCTAATATATAACGGGACTGACTTAGAAAAATATTACAACTAGAAAAATGTCTGCTCATGTAGAAGAATCGTGGGCATGACTATAAAGACTAAATGCGATTTACTATGGTAGTGTTAAATGAACTGCAAACATATTAGCAGTGTTATAAGTGACAGTAGTGTGAATTAAACTGTAAATTGTTTAATTAGTAGCGTAAAGGAAACTGTAAACAGGCAATTCGATATAGATTGTCAAATTAAATTAATTATTGGACAAGAAAATCGGCTCTGTTAGTGAAGTTTGTCACAAACTGGACAGGAAAGTTAGTTTACAAAACGTTAAGTATGCAGGAATACATGCAGTGTTCTGCTGTCGCGCAAGTTCATCAGTGAACATTTACATGATTTCACAGGAAATGTACGAATTGTATAGCCATGTTAGTTTGTTTTACATTTTTCTTCTTGGGTCGAAACAAAATTTAAAAAGAGGAACGCAGTAAGCAAAAATAGATGAATTCGTATAAATTTTGTGGTTATTTTCTAAGATTAAATGGAAAGAATACTTAAGTTATAGTTATAAATACAAATGTTGGGTATAATATTTTGTAATAATATGACAGTGTCGACACTGTAGAGTTTTGCGTTATATGAGCACAAGTAGCGCGCGGCTACTACTCTTGCTCCATCGCCTGTAAAACCAACTAGCTCCTGTCACCTCGTCCATGGACGCTTCTTAACGGCGTTCAAGTGTCATCTATTCATTAGTATATATTTTTATGAAATATTGTTGGTTTTGTAGACGAAACTTGCGAGTGCAGTTTACTTGTATAAAATAATTGCAACTCGCATGGTTTTCTCATAACAATGCGTCAAAGTCAAAATTGAGAATGTTGAAAATTTACATGTTAAATTCAGAAATTAAAAAAACAAAGTTAATTGGCAGTTTCTTTAATGCTTTATTACATAGTCCACGGCGTATTAAATACATGTGAAATATTTCACTTAAGTAAGTCAATTGGCTCTCACAATTTGCATGGCAGCGTAACATGCGAATTTTGACTTCAACGCACCATTATGAGAAAACTGTGTGAGCTTAATTATTTTGTGAGAGGAATTTTTACTCACAAGTATTGTTTAGAAAGCTAACACTATTTCTTTAAATTACACAATTATGAGTTTATCACACTTGAGCACCCTTAATCTCTCCCCTCCAACTGACTGACCATGTTTTTCCGTACATACACTAGTGACATTTGTTACTCCATTTCCTCTCATCTCTCACGGATCGTCTGATGCTGTTTGCTCGTGCTGTGCAAAATCAGACTGTGTAAGAGACGCCAAGAGCATTCGCTATATAAGAAACGCCAGAACAATTGGCTACTGATATATATATGTATATATATATATATATATATATATATATATATATATATATATATATATATATATATATATATATATATATATATAGAAAGAGAGAGAGAGTTATATGACACCAATTTTGATTGAGTAACCGCTAAAACATAGGTATGTATATAGAAAATGTTGCTCGACATGAAATCAGTGGTATAAGATCTGGGTAGTCTGCCCTTGAGTTCAAGGATGAGTCATACTTCGGAAATGAATCACATGTTGAATCACATACTACACGTAGAGACTGAAGACAATCCTCGTGCAGTTGTTCTGTCACGTCATGAACAATTGTTTATTGGCGCTGCTCCGGTATATCTGGCAAGGTTAGGGGTGTGGGGGAGGCGAGTGTTTGAACGCAGGTTTACTGCTACTTCAGAGTAATTAACGATGACTTTTATCAACAGCGGCTCATGCACAATGGTAACCCAGGAAATATCCATGTATCTAGTTTCAAACGCGACAAAAATGTGCTAAATAAACACTTTAAGTCGCACGCCATACAAGATACAACAGTCACTCTTGACAGGGACCACACGTGTATTGTGACTCAATATTATTGGCCGGAGGAAGGGGGATGCACATTACTAAAATTTCTTGGAAATGTATCAGCAATAACTCTTTGTGAACACAAACATCAATATTTGTTTCTACATCTACGTCAAAAAGTTTCACTGCACAAAACTATTTGTATTATTTTGAAGGTCGAGGAGTAGGACACATGCTCCCACCCATTACAAGACTATACCTATGATAGAAATATTCTAACTGCGCGAAAAATTATTGCGCAAGCTAAATTTCGTTAGCTTAGGTGCATTGCAGCATTTCACCTTTGGCCATTGACAGCGTGCCTCAGCGATGAGAGATTCATTTGTCTAGGCCGATCATAATTAGGTTACTAGGACACAAAACTTTTATAATTCAGTGCAGACCCTCAAAACTTGTAAGTGCTGTAACAGTCAAGTCATTGAATAGTAGGTCAGCTTAAATTATTCAAAATACAACTAGTGTTAAAATTGTTCGTGAAAATCGGGTGCTATTAATCCTACCATTCGGCTGTCAGCAAATACAGAATATAATTGACTGTATAGGCCGTTCGGAATAAAGTGAACACTAAATATTTAACCTTTGAAAAATATCACTAGCTGTTACTACATATAATTCAACATTACCGATAGACACCTTACTGCTTGTATGGTTGGCAACGAAATAACACAACATAGTTCCGTGTTTATTCGTATTTAAATACAACAATACTGAAACAAAATCGACCGACAGCGATATAATTGTATTGTATATAATTAATAAACTTCTTTTTTTATCAAATTATATAGGTACCTATCGACTGAACAATTTATCTTACATGCGCAAACATAAAGTGACGTGTCTCAGGAGGTTAGACTTTTCCCATCGTTAGCCGTTACACGCGGAAAGATACGAATTGGCTGGAAATAGATCTTTAGCAGGGCTTTTTCGAGTGCTCACTTTATACCGAACTGCCTATAATACAAAGAGTCTGAACATGAACAGAATACATGATTTAGAATCAATCGTATTCTTTTACGCATGCAGAGTTATTTTAATTAATAAATAATTGTTGACATGGTTGTAGAGTTGTTGCACAACTGTAGAACACTAGCAAGGACACAAAAATGTTTTTACACGCTTTTACTTCAGGGTCAGTAGAAGGAAAATTGCGACCCGGGCGCAGCGGCTGGCAGCTGTGGTTGTGTGGTTGACCTTGACCTTTGACCCCCTGACCTTGACCTTTGACCCTGTGACTTTGACCTCGTGACCTTTGACCCCTGTAACCAGACACCCCGGCCATCATCTGGTTTTTGGCCGCCATCTTGTTTTCGGCCGCCATCTTGAATGACGTCAACTTTAAAAAATAAAAAAAAATTAAAAATTCCAAAAAAAAATTTAAAAATACGCCATCTTGTTTTAGGCCGCCATCTTGTTCCGACCGCCATCTTGGAGGTTTCTTCCGAGTCTTCCAAAAAATTTTTGATTTCGCATTCCATCCTAACCCCACATGCATTAAAAAATTAATTTAACAAAAATAAAATATTTTTAAATATTTTATATAACAATTATTTAGTTAAAAAAATACATCGGGTATACTCGGCCATGCTCGGCAACCTTCGGCAATCTTCGGCCATGCTCGGCAACCTTTGGCTCGACCTTGAAGTTATTGCTAATGCTGCCATATTGGAGTAATCGATTATTTAATTCAAGTGTTGTATTATATGTAAGGTTCACACGCTATGAAGTATATGTGTATACATAACCCCTAATATTATAAATAACGAAAAATGTAAAATAAATCTATATTATTTATTATTTAACAATACCCGATCGATTACCGATCAATTCATACAATTAATAATTTTCGATTCAACCGATCAATTATCCTACATTCTCGAATCTATACCCGATCGATTTAACCGGTAAATTCAGTAATTAATTATGACACTTACTTGCACATCTCCCAGACATGACAGACAGCATCCGACCTCTTTAGCATCCAGCAGGGAACTGACTATAGTTTTGTATAACCGTGCAGTTTTCTACAGTACATTCCCCTCTTCCCTCCTTTCCCCTTCTCCTTCAACAGAACTGTCGTACCTGTTTGAACCTGTCCCAGCTCACTTCCCCCCGCCTTTCCCCTCTCTCCTCATTCCCTCCAACATTCATTGGCACATCTGTCACATCTTATCTTCCTGCATCACATGACCTTGAACTGTCATTGCACTTCCCCCTACTTTCCCCTTCTCAATCACCAGAACTGCTGCACGTGTTTGAACCTGTCCCAGCTCACTTTCCCCCTCCTTTCCCCTCTTCACAATCATTACTGCTGCACCTGTCAGAACCTGTCCCAGCATCTCTTCATGCATCACATGACCTTGAACTGTCATTCCAATTTCCCCTCCTTTCCCCTCTCCATCACCAGAGCTGCTGTACCTGTTTGAACCTGTCCCAGCTCACTTCTCCCCCCTACTTTCCCCTCTTAATATCATTAATGCTGCACCTGTCAGAACCTGTCCCAGCATCTTTTCATGCATCACATGACATTGAACTGACATTTAACTTCTCCCCTCCTTTCCCCTCTCCTTCAACAGAACTGCTGCACATGTTTGAACCTGTCACAGCTCACTTTCCCCCTCCTTTCCCCTCTTCCCTGCCATTACTGCTACACCTGTCAGAACCTGTCACAGCTTCTCTTCCTGCATCACATGACCTTCAACTGTCATTGCACCTCCCCCTCATTTCACCTCTCCATCATTGTCAGTC
>PNEQ01057598.1:0-14368 GCA_003012365.1 Medauroidea extradentata
TAAAATACAATTAGTTGGCAAATCTGTCTTAAGTCTACTGAGTAAGTAATACACTCTACTTAGCTTAACACACACAGAGTTGATATGATCTTCCCATACTAAACTAGAATCTAATAGGAATCCCAGCAATTTAACAGATTTAATATTTGCATTGGTTTGACACAAACTAAAAATAATCTCTTGGGTCTTATTGACATTTTTTGCAAGATTGTTCAAACTAAACCAATCACAGGCTGCATTAAACATATCATTAACAGTGATTTGAGCTTGTGTCTTCAGCTTGATTACACAACTCAATTATCAGGTACCCTCTTGCTCCACTGCATACCATCCTCAGTTTATTTAATAGAATAGAATAGATATTTATTGTTCTGTAGAGCATTTACATATTATAGAACTCGTAAAAATTAGTTTACTAATATACATAAATATGTACCAAAATAAATACAAAATCATAATAACAAAACAAATCTTACTAATAGGTGCTACCAATGCAGTATAATAGTAAAAGTAACACAGCAATTGATAAGATCACACAAGCAAGACTTGATATACACACAAAAACACAAATGAAAATACAATAGAAAACATATATAGGCCTACATGTTTTTTTTTGTAACTGGTATGATTGTGAACAAAATTCGTCAGTACTGTAAAAAGATTTATCTACAAGAAACTCAAATAGTTTACATTTAAATAATGAACAATGATCAATATCTTTCAAGGTTGCTGGAAATTTATTAAAAAATCTTATACCAGTGCTATTTAGCGATTTAATGGTTTTTACCTTGTTGATTGCATGACTGACCTAAGGGCAACTGCATGAGGATGTGATTATCCAGACCAAGAAACTTGGAAAGAAATAGTTTATACCTTCGCCAGACTGTCATCCATACTTCCTTTTTCTTTAATTACCCTCACAATATAGTTGCTCACAAGTCTTTCCATTACAATTGTAACACGTGATGTCAGGCACACTGGTCTGCAACTCGCTGGCTTTATCTTCTCCCCTCCCCCCACCATATTTCATGATAACCACTGCCCCTTCCATTGGTAACTTACATACTTCCAGTGACCTGCTAAAGAGTACTTGTAAGCAAATTGTAAGTACTTGCACACCTCCTCTTCCTCCATGGTCAACACGTATTTCCTATTCCATCTGATCCCGCTGCTGTTCTTATTCTTTTGTTTAGGCTTCCCCCTACCTTCCTCAGTTCACCCATCTCTATTATACTTCTATCAGTATATATTCTTACTTTAAAAACATTTCTCTTTACCCAAATTCCCCAAGCACAGTTCTGGAATTCTTTCTTTCAAGAAAAAAAGGCTACTTACTAACTTTCAGATTCCGATAGTTGCTTCAAAATGCAAAACTAACCAGCATACTAAAGAATTTTATATTTTTAATAACCTATACGTAAAAAAGAGTTCTGAAAGTATCTTACCATACGAGTGTACTTCAGCGACATTTGTTAATTGTTTATCACATTACAGTATTTGTGTTTATATCCAGTTTCGTTGCTAGGCAACAAATACAAGCATGATCGGAGTACGGCCATAGAGCGTGAGTGATTTTTACACAGATTAGCAAACATGCATTGGAACATGACCTTGATTGGAACATTAAAAAAAAACAAAGATTTTGGAAGGGGAAGGGGGGAAGATTTCAATAGGTTAAGGTAAGGTTAATTGTCCTTCTGTTTGGAAAGAAAGTGTTTCCTACGGGAGTGTTTTACACCGGGAAAATTTTCGCCACTAGTTTCACTGCAATCGCTAAGGGAATATTAAAATATGAAACTATAATAAAATTAAATTTTAATAGGCTGGGAAATTACAGAAGTCATTTAACTTGCTTTTAAATTGAAACGAACCCAATTTATTGTTTTTTATTTTTAACTTGAGGTAACGTAAAATTCAGGAACGATCTGTGATTGGTCACTTTCAACCCTTTACCGATACCAGCGCTTAAGTGGCAGAAACATTTCCTTGTGCCAAACTTTGAACATTAATATGGCCAAACAAGTACTAGCTGTTTCAAAATACGGCAGATAATTTTAATTATCTATGGTGTTAAGCCAAAACAAAATAATAATAATAATAATAATAATAATAATAATAATAATATAAATAATAACAATAACATGTGTGTAGCAGTGCAGCGCGGTGAAATCAAATGTCGGTGAAACATACTTCGTTCGTTGGCTATAAAAGGAATGAATTCGACTGTGTTGTGTTGAACGAAGTACCGTAGGAGCCTGTGCGATGGAGAAGCTTTCTCACGAACAGGTAATTTAAATTAAAATGATTGAAAGGGTTAGATATACCTAGATTTCGTGTACAGGCCAAACTATTGATTTTAGAAGCACAGTTTACTAAAGAAAACTGTTTCAGTAGACGTTAAAAGTAGTCCTACGTGAAATTTTTTTTTTGTTATTTTAAGGTAGTGTTCAGAATGTACATTAGTGCCGGTTATGAGAGGAGCTGGGTTCAGGGATTATTAACGTGAATTGAAGAAGGGTTATTTATGCGATACTCAGCTGGCTGAGCATTTAGAGGACTTGGTATATGTTGTTGATGAGGGGAAGCAGGAGGATGCCTGCCTAATTGACCTTGAGAAAGCATTCAATACGATATCACATGGGATGTCAGTGAGGAAAACTGATCTATGGCTGGTAGCCAGAGAGATAGTGAGAGGGAGGAGACAGAGAGTATAACTGGGCGATTCCTTATTACAACAGGAAGAGGTTACATACAGAGATTTTAGTTAGAACTTAACATCTTATCTTTAGTGCTGGTTATGGGTGACATGATGTAAGTACAGAGCAGCGCTAGACTGAAGGTGCAAGGAAAACAGGAGTACCAGAGAAAACTCGCCGACCAGCAGCATCGTCCAGCACAGTTTCCATGTGCGTAAATCTCGGGAATGACTCTGCCAGGAATCAAATCCGGATTGCCTGGTGGGAGCTGAGTGCTCTAAATGCTGTGCCAACTGTGGCCCCTAGGTTACGTTACTGGCACCACAGGAAAGTGTGCTGGGACACTTTTTGTTTACAGAAATGGCAAACAACACAGGTTTGGGAGTGGGTGAGAAAATATATAGCAGAGGTGGGTTTAGATGATGACAGGATGACACTGATAAGATACGATTTTTAGATTTAGATTTAGTTTATTACATCCTTAGATCTTTTTTGTGTACATTTTTGCACAAAGATATCGGACAAGTCATATTTACAATATACAAACAAATGAATAAATTACTTAAGTTATACATTAAAAATTATACACTAAAAGAGCGAAATTCAAACATTTCTTGTCGGTGGACTGAAGAGAACAAATTGAAAATAAATGTAAGAGAGATGAAGATTATTAGGTTTACGAGGTAGAAAATTGTTGCAGATGGTTTTTGGGTGGAGAAAGCAGGTAAAGAGAGAGGCGTATAAAGGGAGAAGGGCTTGAGAAAGGCTGGGAAGGGTATTGAAGGTAGTTGGTAAATGCAGTCTAGGAAAAGACGTATTACAATAGTACGGCGAAAGTTGGTGTATGCTGCAGCAGAGTGTGAACTATATGTAACACTGGAGATGCAGAATTGGATGGGGTACAAATATGGGCAGCCCACAGTGAGATGGGTGAAGGATAAATGGAAGAAGCAAAGGCAGGCTGATGATTACAAAGGGAACTTTCAGCCATCAGTAATGTTGAAGTAACTGGAGTGGAACTGATAAAAGGAAAGGAGAAGAGTGGAAATGCTGGTCAGGATGTACAAGATGGTGAATGGAGGAGGATGGGATAAGTAAGACTGCCTATTAACTTAGAATGCAGAGGAAGAGGTAATAATGGTGGGAAGATCCCGTGGTTGAAGAGCAGAATGGAATGCTGTAGTCAATTTACGTCAGTAAGGGAGTGGAATTAGCTTTCAGGGAGTTGGAAAGTTTAGGAGGGGTTTGGTAAATGGTAGAGGAAACATTTACAGTTTGCTAACGGGTGGTTGCCCAATTTACGTAAAGTGAAATTTTTATTACTGTATTACTTTTAGTAAGTGTTTGCAGAGCTATTCTTTATTCTTGGACCTCTATTATTTTTATTTTCGTTAATGATAGTTCATTCGGAGTGAGTGAGTGAGTGAGAGTTTTCGGTCAGCGCTTAACATTGAGGTCTTTAGCGCTGATGAGGTGTGACATGATGTGAATATGGAGCAGCACCGCCGGAATGAATGGGCAGGGGATACGTGAGATCCCCGAGAAAACCAGCCGGCCAGCGGCATCGTGTGGCACAATTCCCATATACGAAAATCCGGTGACTGACCCCATCGGGAATCGAACCCGGCTCACCTTAGTGGGAGGCAAATGGTCTAACAATTTGGCCACCGCGGCCCCTAAGGAATATGTGCAGAGGAAGCAGTATTGTTTACATATTGAAAGATTAATGTGTTTCAGTACTATAACTAAGACATTTATTTTGCTGGTAAATGTCGATAATCACTACTTATCGACATAGTGTACTGGCGAAACTTTTGATTTTAGACATATAGTTTATTGAAGTAATCCTAAGTAAAACAATTTTTTGTTAGGTTAGGTTATTTTATATTAGTTTAGGTTATGTTAGATTATGCTATTTCAGGTTAGTTACCTAACCTAATGAAAAATTTTTCGTAGGATTTTTAGAGACAGTAGTAGTAGACATACGTAAAAAATTTGTTAGGTTTGTTTGGGTTACCTAACCTAATCTAACTTAACCTAATATAACCTAACCTTCCAAAAAAAATTTAAGTTGGACAAGGCTTCTTATAATGTCTCTAGAAACATTTTAATTTATATCAGTAGTTTGTCCGGTACATGATGAGTAGTAATTCTAAATATTTACCGCATTGTACTGCCAAACTACACAGAAATGTTTTTTTTACTATAGAAACTTAAGGCAACAATATATTACGATGTGAAGAAGGTGTGTGTAGAAGCACTGGAGAACACAAACTTCGCTGCTGACAAGGATGTGATACGTCTCATAGCTGAGCTGGTGTGGAAGAAGTTGCAGATCATGGCTAAAGACTTGGAGCTGTTTGCAAAGTAAGTTTGGAGCACATGTGCTGCAATTATACGAACTAGCGACTGATTCTCTGTATTTAATTTTTAGCAGTCTCTGTTATTTTAGAACTGAAAGGAGACCAGTTCTAAGCTCACTGTGAAGATAAAGGGTGGAATGGGACAAGCAGACTACTCTATACTAGGGTTCTAAAATTTCCAGAAAAATTGGTGAAAGGAAAAAAACCAGGAAAAAATCACGGTTTTTCCCAAATTTTCCAAAAAAAAATTTGAAAAATTTCTTTAAATTAAACGTATGGTGGCTAAATAATGTATGGGACTTACATAAGGTAGTTAAAGTAAGGATAAAAGTGTAGAACTGGCCTATCTGATTAATTCTGAACATTTACTTACTAGCAAGTCATATGATTGTGAAAGAATGCAAACATGAGAATTTTACAGTTTTAAGATAAGGGAACTCTACAGAAGCATCACATTACTGTAATTTAAGTAACTTGTTTACTAGTAACCAGGGACACACACACCATTTTAACTGAGCACCTGGCAAACAGCAATCAGTGTCAGATTTCACATGTCAATTATGTGCCTGAAAAAATAAAACTGCAAATCATAAAGTTGATAAATGTAAAACAACAGCAAAGTACACCACTTAGCCAGTTGATACAAGAAGCAATATAATTAATAATTATCTTAGTGTGTTACTTGTGTATTTGAACTAGGCCTATAAGGGTTCTTTGTTGTAATCGAAACAGTTTTCCTGGCAGAGATTGTAAGTTGGGTATGAGTATGCGTTTCACAACTATTTCTGGTTAATTCGTGTGCGTATTGTTTATTTTACTGTACGAACTTTATAGTTGTTCTTTTGAAACTTTGTGTTACATTTACTGATTAATTTATTTTCATGGTATTGGTAGGGTACTTACGCTCTGTATCGGCAGATAGGCCCGAATGTAAATACATTTAACATCAAGATTTGCAATTCAGAAATAATAAGATTATTCTTATTAATTTTTTTTTTTCAATTTTCCGTAATTTTCCATAATTTTTCACCTTGATGAAAATAATCTAATTTTTCCCATTTTCACATCAAAGGAAAAAACTCAAATTTTCCCTGTTTTTTCCCCTTCCGTTTTTTTTCCCGAAGCTTCAGAACCCTACTCTATACTACCACTAATCTCCACCTGGAAAGGGTGTGGTACATACATGAATTCTATACATGTTTATTTACAATTTGTTTGGAATTTGAAAGCTAGAAACAAGCAATTTTGTAAAACAGTTGGCCAATTTTTTGAGTAAATGTGATAATGTGGTAAATTTCTGGTGAACGTATGATATCGTAATTTGGTAACTTTAATTTCAGAGAAAGAGGTTAACACTATAGGAATGTGTCATACTGGAATGGCAATAATGATTTTCTAGTATTGTTCTTGATTTGTTAAAAGTACTGTTACCACCGGGCAGCCATGTCTGTGTCTAGTGTTAGCACTAAGAACTATAATGTGGCCGGGTTGCATAAATTCTCAATTCACAGGCTTAGGTGAAATACACTTAAAAATTTCTTCTGTGCCAATTCATTATTTCTGCGAACACAACCATCTCTGGAAAATAATAATTTTTTTATTTATTTGTTATTCCGTTAATCCAGTTAAACATTAAAAAAATTTTAGGATATGGAACTTGTTATAATACAGTTAGTTTCGCAAATATAAGAACAGTACAGCTGTATATCACATAAAGTAAACCACCCTAGATTCAATATGTTACAGAAATTTTTGTAAACATTTTTTGAAAATCAGAATAGTTGTTAAAACAAAGATCTAGACTATATACGTGATGAATATTACAACCTTCTTCGTTGTCTATAAGTATGTACAAATAAAATTACTTTAGTGGTTAATTAAATATACAGTAGATTTTTAAAAAAATGGAACTGTAAATAGCTTGTGATCCAAATAGTGATAATGCGAAATTCCTAGAATCTATAGTCAGGCTGTGATCCAAATATGTAAAAATGCATGCTCACGTACTCGCACTCGGAAGTGTTGTCAGGGAGTATTGTTCCAAATGGGGGAGTGTGATTATGTGTAGCGCGAGCATGTGTGAAAGCATGCTCAATGCGTAATCTCGGGGCCACTGTTTATTTATGTCTGGAAGCATGCAAGAAGTGTGGTGGCATTCCTAATGAGGAGCACACATAAAACATGCAAGGAATTGTGGTAGCGAGTACGAGTATGAGTGGGAATTATTTGGAACACAGCCTCAGTATCCCACATTTGGATAGTAAATGTAAAGTAGGCAAACAATTTGCAGTAAAGTTTCGAGAACATCTGTAATGTATTCAAAACAGGTAAAAAGAGGGTAAAAATACTAAAACAGCCTTTTATGTAAGATAACGTTAAAAAAACTTAAATTTTTAACTCCTTTACAAACTAAAAAATGGAAGTAAAAAAAACTATTACTATGTAAAAAGGTATAATTTTTGGATTGTAATACGTTTAATACAGATTTTACAAACATAATTTTTTCATTATCTAATCGAGGGTAACATGATTACATTTGTGTTCCTCGATTCTATTTCCACTTTAAATATTCACAAAACAAATACGTGTTGCTCAATATAAATTTTGAGAAGTGAACTCTCTTGCTGTACTCATACTAGGAATGCTGATTCTTCTCGGAAACAGTGTGGGTAATCACAAAAAATTTGTTGTTCAGTATCATCATTGCCAGGGTTGCCAATCGCTGTGCGCGAAAGTATGAAGTCCATATATAATAATGCGCTACAGAGAAAATCAATATATTCAAGGAAAATTTTTTTTTGCCTTTTTAAAAGTTAACCCATTGAATTGATGGCTGTTTATTGTAAAATATATTTTATATAAAATAAATTATTTAAATTAGTAAAGAATCTATTGCATATAAATTTTTAATTTCAGTTAAATAATATTCAATATGTTTAATACAGTATTTGAGATTCATTTAAATTGGATTAGGCCTACATGATGTTTAAAATTAATTTAGACTGCTTTACAATTCATTTTGCCAGGCTTATTAAAAAGTATAATTTTTTAGAACTACTTTGATTTCATCAAGACTGTAAAAACTTTAATGATCAAATAAAAAGACACATTTTCTTTAAAAGTATTTTTATAATTTATTCTTCTCTTTAATATTTTAGTAATAAATTATATGATTTGATCCTCATGTAAAATAAACATGTGTAATGTAATGTGCTAGATTGTTATACATTTCTAGTAGTCTTATTATAGAGATTAATATCTTTTTTAGTGTTACAAAAATGTTGGTTTAGTTAAAAAGTTTTTAAAGGAATTATCTTAACTAAGTAAAATTAATTTCGTTTGACAGAATTCGCTAGCCTACATATGAAGTCCTTACATCCACAGGGTAGGTGTTTGTCATAGAAAAGAAAAAAAAAATAGCATTCTATTTTTAACTATTTAGTAGTCAACATATTTATAGCATAAATGTTGATCAAAATGAAATGGTTACGTTGATTAATAAAGTTACAGTATTTCAGTTATCCTGTGGTGTGTGTTGAATTTGTAAAGCATAATTTTTGTTTGCAAGTATTGGGGTAAGTTATTAAAAAAACTTGCTTTATGAGTGTTTACTTTTGTTATATTTACTGGTGATTACCTATCGATACCGCTTAGGTACACAAACAACGAGCGGCCATGATCCACGGGTGACTGTCGTGGTCAAGTGCACTGCACTAGAATGTTTACAACACTACTGCAGTCAGTTACGACTGCCAATACTACACTCCCTCTTCCATCTAAAACTTCCGTCCTATAAATTTAGTCGTTCTGGGGCCTTGACATGTCTACTCGAGCGCCTAGCGTTGTGAGCCGCTACCGGCGTCGAACACGGAAATCCTCTGAACCCTTCTTCCTGGCCCCAACACTCTCCCGCTCCCGTAACACTGGTCTGGTCGCTTCCTTCAGGCCTGTCCTGACCTGAAGCTCCGTTGGAAGGTTGCTCCTGTTCTGACGTAGGTTTTACCTCCTCCTGGTTGGTCGCCCTCCTTCCAACTTCCTCTCGAGCCTTACCAGAATGTTCTTTTACTACTTGATTATCTGAACTTGGAGTTGTTCTGGTCCTGGATACTCTTAACTTCAAATGGTCAGCATGTACATATCTGAGCCATGTGCCGACTTGCACTTGGTAAGTAACTGCACTCACCACTTCCTTCACTGAACCAGGCTCCCATTCGGTTCCCCCCCCCCCACACATTTTTTTTCCACACCAAGTCCCCTGGTATGAGATTTCTGTGTGGCCCTCTACGTTGATCAGCCCTATGCTCGACTTGTTTTTGACTCTCTGACATGTCACGTGAAAATGACGTTTTTAAAAGTGACAACTGAGTGCGCTGCTGTCGTTGCAAAAACAATTCTGCGGGGGTTTTCTTTGTCAACGAATGTGGGGTATTTCTGTAATTAACAGGAATACGTCCACCCTATGTTGTAGCATGCGGTTGTTTGCATGCCCTTGGTCTTCTTTCAATTGGTGCTTCAGAGCTATTTTTACGGTTTGAACTTGCCTTTCTGCCACGCCATTTGACTGTGGATGGTATGGGGGGATTCGGGTATGTTTCACTCCGTTCGCAGTCAGGAACTCATCAAACTCTTCTGATTGAAAGGGAGGGCCGTTGTCTGTCACCACTTCTTCCGGCAACCCAAACGCTGCAAACAGTGTTCGAAGTTTCCCCACCGTGTGGGAAGCTGTTGTAGCCGTCATTGGAATTACTTCCAACAATTTGGAGAAGGCGTCCACCACTATTAGGAATTTTTGTCTCTGTTCTTCCGCGAAATCCAGATGCACCCGTTGCCACCTCCGAGTTGGCCAACTCCACTGCTGTAAGGGCACTGCTTGCGCCGCCTTTTGAGTTTGCTGACACAGACTACACTGGTGCACCGTTTCTTCTATTTGCTTGTCCATGCTAGGCCACCACACGTAGCTTCTGGCCAGCATCTTCATTCTAGTGACTCCGGGATGCCCCTCATGCAACAATTTCAATACTTCCTCGTACAATTTCTCCGGAACAACCATCCTATTGCCCAGTAGTACACAATCTTGTTCCAAGGACAACTCCATCTTCCGAGAGGCGAAACACTTCATCTCTTCTGGGACTGTTGTTGGCCACCCCCGCCACACCATGTCTAACACTTTTGACAGGACCGGATCATTCCGGGTAGCTTCCGCAATATCGGTGGCCCTCAATGGACAACCTGGGAGAGGTGCGAAGAAAAACACCACCTCGTCCTCCTGTGAGTTTCTTCCTTCCATCTCCGTTGACGGCGAAGGTAAGCGTGATAACGCGTCTGCATGACAGATTTCCGAGCCTGGTCTATACTTCACCTCGTACTTGTAGGCTCCTAACATTATTGCCCATCGCTGTATTCGGGCTGCCGCCATGACTGGAACATTGCGCTTCATACCAAATAAGGTAGTGAGTGCCTTATGATCTGTTACCAGGACAAATTGTTGCCCATACAGGTAACTGTGGAACTTCCTTACGGCAAATACTAAACTCAGAGCTTCACGTTCCACCTGACTGTAACCCATTTCTGCCTTTGACAATGTTTTAGATGCAAAGGCTATAGGTCGTTCTTCCCCAGGTGGCATTTGATGTGCTAGCACTGCTCCCACTCCGTATGTGCTTGCATCCGCCGTCACTATGAGTGGCAGTGCTGGGTCATAAGGTACTAATACTGGACTGCTTAGCAACATTCCCTTACTGTCGTTGAATGCTCTGCTACAGTCTGCGGTCCACTGCCAGATCTGATTGCCTTGCAACAACAGGTATAGTGGATGTAACACAGTTGCTAGGTCGGGCAAGAGCTTGCTGTAAAATTGTAACAACCCCAGATATGAGCGAAGTTCAGTAATGTCCCTTGGAGCCGAAGTCTCCTGAATGGCTTTCATCTTGTCTTTAGTGGGTTGAATGCCCTCGCCCGAAAGTCTGTGACCAAGATATACTACGCTCTTGCAAAGCAACTTACCACTTCTCCTCTCTAGCCCTGATACCAAAGGTTACCAATCGTTTCAACACCTCTTCCACCCGCCTTCGAGCCTCCTCGAAACTAACGCCCACCACTAAAATGTCATCTAAGTACACATGTACTCCTTTTATCCACTTCAAGACCTGCTCAATCGTAATACATGGGGCACTACAGAACCCAAACGGAAGGCGGGTGTAACGATATAGCCCCTTATGTGTGTTGATAGTTAGCAAAGGTTGGCTTTGTTTGCTAACAGGCAACTGAGTATACGCGGAGTGTAAGTCAATTACAGAGAAAACCTTAGACCCGGCCAGTTCACTAAAAATCTCCTCTGCTTTGGGCAGAGGGTAATGATCCAGCTCCATTACTGGGTTCAATGTTACCTTATAATCAGCACACAAGCGAATCCCCCCATCTCTCTTTCTTACACACACTATTGGCGTCACCCAATGAGACCTACTCACTGGGTAAATCGCTCCAGCTTGCACTAACCTGTCTAGCTCCGCTTCCACCGCTCTCTTCATTGCGAAAGGCACCGTCCGTGCCTTGCAAAACACAGGAGCGGCACCTTCTTTAAGCACCACCTCTGCTTCTGCACCGGAGATAACACCTGCTTGGGCTCCGAAAACAGATTTGTATTTGCAACGCCACTCACTGATAATTCTTCCCGCTCTCTGGAGAAACGCTGATCGCGCACTTGGTGAATTTTTATGCGGTTGGGCCCCTTCCACTTTTTTTGCTATATTTTTCCAATCCAATTGCAATGACAGCCAATTTCGCCCCAACAAGGTAGGTAATGGCTTTCCTCGACTGTCCACCACTACCATCTGCAGAGTTACGCTCTGACCTTGGTATTCTACCGGAATAAGGCATTCCCCCATGATGTGCAGGGGCTGCCCGAATATGTTCTCAAGTTTAACCTGGTGTTACGCAACGCACGTGATCTCAACTTTTTTTGATAAGTGCTATCCGAACACATGGATACTACAGCCCCTGTGTCAATTATCATGTTCCGGGTAACCGTTTAGCAGCACATCTACCTTAAATTTGTTAGTATCACCCTTCACGTCACTAAAATCAATGTTAAGTAAGTCCCAGTCTTCCATACTGGCCTCCTCCACATACTGTACCCCTTGTACCTTACAAGTCCTCTTAATGTGACCTCGTTTTTTACATCCGTTGCACACGTTATTTGTTAACGGGCACTGGGCTGCCACGTGTGTAGTACTATTACACCTGTAGCAATTTTTCTGCTGACTCTGTCTGGACCTCTGTCTCGTGCCAATAGCCTCACAAGCACTCCCTGTTGTTCCACTTTCCCTCTGTCTTTGTTGTATAGCAAATGTACCATCGGCATCTCGACTCGACTCACCTTGCTTGAGCTGCCCTCTCTCCGGCCTGAATTCCTTGGACTGTTTGACTGCTGTCTCCATTATTAAGGCTTTTTCCAATGCTGACTGGAAGGTCAGCTGCTCCTCCACCAACAGCTTCTGCACAATTTCTTCGTTGCCTAACCCACTGACAAAGGCATCTCGCAACGCTTCCTCCAAAAATCCCCCGTAATCGCATGACAAAGACAACTTTTGTAGGGTTATCGCGTATTCCGATATACTTTCCGACTCAGCTTGTTTCCTTCGTAATAGCTTTACGCGCTCGGCTATTAAAATTTTCCGGGGTGCATAGTGTCACTAGCTCGTCATATGATTTGGTTCCCGGCTTGTCTGGCACACACAAATTTTTTAGCACCGCGTACATTTTAGTGCCTAACAATGTCAAAAACACACTACGTTTTTCTTCACTTTTAATTTTATTCGCTTGAAACTAGTGTTCCAGCCGCTCCACGTAGCACTCGAAATCCCCTTCCACATCATTGAATCCTTCGATTTTTACTAACGCCATCTTGTTCGATCTTCCCGTGTTTTATGTCGCAACCCAAAACACGGTGGTTCGACCTTACATAGTTTCTACGCGCTGTAATTTAACTTACTACTGTCATTACTTATGCACCGCTCGCCTACGCAAAACACACAAACAAGTCTATCCTCGTCGCCAGTTGTTATATTTACTGGTGATTACCGATACCGCTTAGGTACACAAACAACGAGCGGCCATGATCCACGGGTGACTGCAGTGGTCAAGTGCACTGCACTAGAATGTTTACAACATTACTGCAGTCAGTTACGACTGCCAATACTACAACTTCCGGCAGAGTATTCACCTACTAAAAGAACACCCATGCAAGACGAGGTCAAAATGGGAGGTTTTATGATCATAATTGGTACACATTTTGAAGTCATCCAATTTCACATAAAGTGGCGTTTGCAGACTGTTATTCCTTAGAATATTGTACATAGACTAGAGCTAAGCAGAAATGTGTTTGGGAATTCTGAATGGAAGTTTTTCACCAGTTTTGTTTGCTACTATTTAAAGTGTCACAGTAAAATAAGTACCGTATGCATGCACTGGCCTAATGCTTTGCACATGGTTGTGACTGGACATTCTATGTGCTTACAGTATAATAATTATCCTCTTTATTGCTTCCTAGATTTTGTATCTTGTACATGAGGAATCACTTTTAAGAGAGGGGCTTAGTTATTAAGTGCATTGTAACACTGGTGTAGTGAGACAATTATGACAAGTGGTATAGCAGGCATTACTGTATGTTGTCCTTTAGTTGTTTAGTCTGGGTAATATTTAACACCCCACTATACAGGATTATCTTGAAAGTATGTTATAAATTTTATGAGAGTAGGTTTTGTAAAAAATGAGGTAAAGTTATATAATGCAAGTTTTTGGTTGGTGCAAGTAATTGAAAACCATTTGTTAATGTTTAAGTATTATATATATGTTTATTCAACATCTTGTGGTAAACAACAAGCATACAATAACACGTCTACATATTCTAACATCCGCTCATGAACTGTCAGTCACTCGTGCCAACTGTGGCATCCTAACACCTCCCCCTTCAGTTGCACTTCCCTCTAACCCCTTGTTAAGTTGGTTCATACCATCCTTTAACTTTCACTCTCCGACCACTTCGAGTGACATACTGTTCTTTCTCACTGGCTCTTGAATTTTCCTTGCTCCTTCCTGTCTTAGTTGGGTCCCTCTCACTGTCTTCAAACCCTTTGAAGTCTTCAGTGTCTTCTTCACTGACTTCATCTCTCTCTTCATTCCTGATGTCTCGTCTTGACTTCTCTTCGTTCCTGACGTCTCGTCCTGACTGCAGTGTTGGTGTTGGCTGATTTGGAGCATTTTCATTCTCTTCTCCCCTAATGTTTTGTCCAGATGGCAGCAATGTTCGGT
>PNEQ01057599.1:0-14369 GCA_003012365.1 Medauroidea extradentata
AGTATGCGGGGCGGTGATATTGTCTTGATGGTAAAAGAGTGTTCTGACCACTCGGGAACAATAGCCCTTAGACGAGATGGGAGTACCCCGAGAAAAATCCGTCGCGGACGCACGCAACCAAGACTCGCGCGGCACTTTCCTTTTCGCATCAGGGGAGTGCGTTAGTATGCGGGGCGGTGATATCGCCTTGATGGTAAAAGAGTGTTCTGACCACTCGGGAACCACAGCCCCTAGACGAGATGGGAGTACCCCGAGAAAAATCCGTCGCGGACGCACGCAACCAAGACTCGCGCGGCACTTTCCTTTTCGCATCAGGGGAGTGCGTTAGTATGCGGGGCGGTGATGTTGTCTTGATGGTAAAAGAGTGTTCTGACCACTCGGGAACCACAGCCCTGGACGAGATGGGAGTACCCCGAAAAAAAACCGTCGCGGACGCACGCAACCAAGACTCGCGCGGCACTTTCCTTTTCGCATCAGGGGAGTGCGTTAGTATGCGGGGCGGTGATATTGTCTGGATGGAGTGGGAGGGGTAAGAAGGGAATTCTTCAAGGGGAATTGCCATGAATATTTAGAAGAGGGAAGGGTTGGGGAGGGGAACAAGCAAGGCGTGTATAATGACGTCATGCCGTCACGTCTAGGTAATGAAGGGTGAAGTATTGACTAAGACTGTCGGCGCCGCGGAGCTGAACACGAAGGGGGTGACTTCTCGACGCGGGGTGGCTTGCTTCGTCGCCTGCGAGGCCCGCGGGCGTAATCTGCCGCTGATGAAGAGTATCAGCCCTTCTCCCCTCCCCCACACACAACCCCCCTCCCCTACTGCTTAATGAAACTGGCGGCTGTACAGTCGCTGCCGGAAAGTTGTCTCCCCTCGACTCTGCGTTGCCAGAATTACTGCTATTCTCGTACAATCCGTCGTGGAGTAGGGATCCCAGATTTTGGTTTTATTGTTCTCGAGTCGGAAACATACAAGTCTACAGTATATGTACAAATCAGAGAAGTAAATGAAAGGTAACATATGAAATTAACTACCGTGTATTTCATAGTAACCCAGCCTCTATAGCGTAATCGATTAGGCGTCGGTCTATGGTGCGAGAGGTCCTGGGTTAGTTCCTGACTCGGGCATGGAAGTTGTGCTGTAATTTAACATCATTTCTCCGTCGTCGTCTCTTAAGACCTCGTTGTTGATTGACAGTATAGTCCTCTTACCTCACTTCTTTCATATCGCGTTTGCCCAATGGTTAGCAATGACTACGACACTAGGCTTGGCTTGCAGGATATCATCTTCTGTGAAAGACGTTGAACACAGAGAACATTGAAGCATGTGACTTGTGGTTTGATTTTGTCCACAATCACACCTTGAATCACATGTCATGAAACCCTATTTCTTCAACTTGTATTCCCGGCGTGGTCGGTCCCCGGATTTTCTCATGTGGGAGCCGTGCTGGACGATGCCGCTGGTCGGCGGGTTTTCCTTTCATTCCGGCACTGCTCCATACACACCTCATGTCACCCATCACCAGCGTTGAAGACCTCGATGTTAAGCGCTGACGAAAATCTCTCACTCACACTCACATTCTATAATAAGTGAGGGGGAAAAGTTATGTCGAATATTGTGAAAAATCTCTGCTTTGGCGCTCCATCCTCTTTACGTGCACATCTGCATCTTCGCTTCGTGGTTATTGGCAACGAGTATTTGTGAAGTGACGTTACTCATTCGACTGTGCCTATCTCAGTAACGTGACTGCAACATAACACGCCTGTGATTTGCGGGTACAACCCCAAGAGACACGTGAGAGTGAAAACATCCAATCACTAGAGATGGGAAAAATTCATGAGTTCACTGACCTGCAGACTAGCCTCCAAGACTATATATGTACTCAAGCAGACAGCAGCTGTTCATTAACTGCTCGCTGACAGTGAAATGGGCCTGTATTTAGTTACACTGTTATTATTGGCTCAGCGACTTACACGAGGTGTCAAATAAGTCAAGGACCAATTGAGAAAGTGACTCGAACGTACAGTTGGTAGAATCCTAGCTTGTGTCTAAAAAGAAACGCGAATTTTTCAGCTCTCTGCCAATCACTGACTAAGAAGTAAAATTGCAGATGTGTACGCAAGGCACTGAAACAAACTGAAGGGGGTGGAGGGAGATTCTATTTGTGAATATTTCGTGGCCCTAATAGTAGTATACCTTTCCCACACACCTAAGTTTTCATCATGAACTCTTGTTAAGTTTCTTTCAAGAATACTGCACTGCACAAACATATGTAATAGGCGTGTCTGCGACTGCCTCATTAGCTGAGCTACGACCAATCATAACCCGCCAAAGGCCCGCCCTGGCCAATCAGCCAGCCGCTATGCTACGTCTCTTCGCCCGTGGCGGGTACCACGAGGAACTCCGACAAGTACCCGCGCGAGCAGCGGCTGAGGTCACGAAAAGTTCCGGAGGTCGGAAAGTTCAACCACAACAGCCGATGGCGGGATTCGTGGAATTCCCAAGTGCATGGGCAAGTGTGCACTGTCGCCGTTCGCACACTCGCCCGTCTCCGTGGTCTCATCGACTGGATTCCTGTGTGCTAATTAAGGCCGGGTTCCGGCGGCTGCCTATGGGTAAATGTCAAAGTCGGGGTCTGAAAACACGTGGGCACTATGCCCGACTCTTACTTACGGCCACGCGCTTTAGTTTTTAATATCTTTGCGATAAATATTTTTTAAAACTTAAACGAGAGCAGATGTAAATAATATGTCTGCCGCTTTTGGGTTTTACTGTGATAGTTATATTTTTTTTCAAAGAAAGTAACTATACGGTTCCGACTAAAAAGTCAATAAACCAAAATTTCGTTGATTATATAACTAGCTAAAATTATAGTATTTACTGCCTTGATAAATAAGACAGTATGGAGTTGACAATTTTAAACCAAATTTCCAGACAGATTTTTGATATCTACTCTCATTTAAGCGTAAAAATTAATATCGCTAAAAAAAAGTAGAAATTAGAAAGCATGGCCTTAAAACACGCCTCGTCGCTGAGTTGGAGCTGGGAGTGTTAAGGGAAATGCCTACCACGCGCTTGAAATGTGTTGTCGTGTGTTCGTAAATATGTTATTTACGAAACTATTCCATATGTGGCTATTGTGTCAACGTACGAAAAGAAAATACACTTAAGACATCCCAAAGCATCACGTCAGAAAAAAAAAATAATTTTGGAGATCCTCAAAATGGCTGAAAAACAACTTTTCAACCTGTAATATTAAAAAAAAAAAACTACTCACGGGATTCGTATGAAACTTCTAGAAACGTAAAATGGACTTTTCTTAAAACGTTCCGCCAATATGGGGTGACCACTGAAAGTTTCATTCAGGCGAGTGATCTACAATATCACTACACGCCATTTCAGCGTCTTGCGGAAGATGTACTGAAACAAAGCGGGCCAAAAATTTATTTGCGAAAACTACCGGACCCTAGCTATACTCTATCCATTCTAAGGTTGCAGCTAATTCAATCAAGTGCATGACAATAAAATTTGAGCACCGCATAAATATCATTTGAAATATTGATGCACACAAGGTAACTGTGTTATGGCACAATGACACTGGAGGAATCAAGATATAATTCAATTGCTTTGATTAATTTCGTTAGTAAGTTTTATTTCTACTGTAACCTTAGAGTGGACAGAGTATAGATTGGCTCGTGCGTCGACAACCGTGCACCTCAACTTCATGATGATTTGCAGAGTGCTTTTGTGCAGAGTCATTATTCATTTGACTGTGCCAATTAGTACATGGTTAACTGTGACACAACACGTCTGTGATTTGCGGGTATAACCTCCGCATGCTGTGTGTTACGGCATCCAATCACTGACCACATAGCAGAGCTGCAGGTTCGCACGTAAGGCACTGAAACAAAGTGCTGCAAACATCTTTCCGCGAAAACTACCGGGCCCTAAGTACAGTTCTTATCTTCTGCCTGTTTCCGTATTTCAAACACCGCGTCTGGCGCCCGCTGTATAGGGCAGCTAATTTTTGCTTCTGCAAGCTGTTACTTAACATTCCGCTCGAACGACGTCGCGGAGCAAGTCGTGCGCGCAGAGTGTCAGCGGAGTATAAATGAGAAAGCAAGTCTTGTCCGGGAGGAGGAAGAGGAAAATAAAGTTATCAGGGAAAGCCTGAACTTTCTTCTATTGGTCGAGTTGCAGAATTTCCCTTCTTGATCTTTTCTTGGGGTCGGTCAAAGTTTCCGAGAACCAAGAAGTAATGAAATAGCTTCTGGGCGGAAGACATTTTTAAGGAGTGTTTCTTTTAAAGTTTAATCTTTTTTCCCAGATTAACACCGGGTTACACAGAGTTTTGCATGGCAAGGAAGAGTAACCAAGCAAAACACAATTTTTTTATTCTGTGCATTAAAATCAAAGACGCCAAAATATATGAATTTTTAAAATAATATTCACACCCTTAATCATTACTTTTATTAATTAATAAATATTACGAGATATTACTTTCTTGTAATTGAAATGAGGCAATTAAAGTTATGAATGCTTTTTTAAAAATAAACACAAGAAAATATTTTTCTGAAAAATTGGCTGTTTTATCTTTACAGTTTTATTTATACCAGAGTGTCATGAGCGAAGGCTATTAAAGTGCGACATCGCATGGGGTTGTTATTTTATTGTTTGAAGTTCTAACATGACACGAACAAATGCTAAAGCATAAAACCGGTTGTACGACTTCAAAGGTTCTTTTTTAATAGGGTCAGTGAAACATTCTCTTAGAAGTGCAAGAGTTGCAGTCGTGTAGTGTTTTGGTTGTGCTCTGTACTTGTGTCAATATTGCTTCTTTCAAGAACAGACTGTGCTCAGTACCATAATTTTCAACCGGGCGTAGGGACCGCAGTGGCCGAATGGTCAGATCACTCACCTCCCACCAAAGTGATTCGGGTTCGATTCCCGGCGGGGTTGGTCCCCAGATTTTCTCATGTGGGAATCGTGCCGCTGGTCGGCGGATTTTCTCGGGGATCTCCCGTTTCCCCCGCCCTTTCATTCCGGCGCTGCTCCATACTCACCTCATGTCACCCTCACCAGCGCTAAAGACCTCGATGTTAAGCGCTGACCAAAATCTCTCACTCACTCACATTCAACCGGATATAAACCATGTGTTTAGAAATTTCCGCAAATATAGTTGCTACAGCAATATTACTGGATGTGTACAGTAATTGTCAATGGTCACAAGTTTCCTTTGCGTGCAACATGGCCAGAATCGTAAACGCAGTGAGTGAAAGACACTCTAAAAAGAGCCACGAAAATATTTTTGCACCATTTGGTTTCTGTGACTTACGGTGCAAGAGATCCTGGCTTCTAATTCTTGCTCGGACATGGATGTTCTGCCGTCCCTTCACCTCACTTCACCTTCACCAGCCGTAAGCTTCAAAGCTAGTAATTAGCTGTTTTAACTGTCACTTGTCTTGGGTGACGTTAGGTTAGAGGGTTTTACGGCTGGTGATGGTGAAGTGACGGCAGAACATCCATGTCCGAGCAAGAATTAGAAGCCAGGATCTCTTGCACCGTAGATCGGTGCTACTGAGGCCGGCCACTTGTCTTAAAGTTATATAGGCAAATCAGACATAAGGACGCGGTCTACCACAATTCCCATCACCATTTTTTAAATTTTTTATTTCTACCAGATTTTTTTTCTTATTTTAGACACAAAATGTGACTAAATTTGGCTCTTATGAAAATTTTTAATCTCTAATAGTTTTCGCGTAATGGCTTGTTAAAGTCATATTTTGCATGTTTCTGTTTTAAGAACTACACTAAAACCAACTGATACACCAAACTCAAAAAAATCACAGAAGATAAAGACATTACAGGCTACAATTTCATGCTCATAAAACAAATAATTAAAATTATTTGTATTTAAAAAAATATTGATTGAATTTTTAAAATTTTTATGTTTAGTTTCAGCATTTTTTAAAAATACAAATAATTTTTATTCTTTATTTTTATGAGCTCCCATTTATGTTTTAAAAAATAATTGTCGTTAAATGCGAAGAAACTCGGGCCCATGCCCTTAATAGCGCTTTGCGATTTCCAACGGCAGTGGCATTCCCTGATTCGCTCAAAGCTTGATATTTGCTCAGGGGCAAAAGTGTCCCAAGTCTCCCCAAATGTTTACAGCCACCTCCGCTTATGGTACGTTTCGTGATAAATTACGGCGCTCACCAGTATAGCTGAAGTCTCTTTCACGACTCAGAAATGTAACTTGTTGGAATTAGAAAACTACCGAGAGTGGTCGCGTATACGTTTCAGTGCATGCCACGCAGCGTCGTTAGACATACAAATTTCTTGGTATACATACCGGTTTTCGGGGCTAGTACGATATATTACAGACGAAATCTGTTTGGCGTCATTACGTATGCCTAGTGTGTTCGACGTCTGACACTACGTATCAATGTTTCGTTGAATGTACCACAATTTTTGCGTGGATATTTCGCCAAGGATGACCGAGACCTGAGAATCCGCCTGTAAATATATGACATTTATGAAAATTGAGGGGTTTGTATATTGTGACAGTATGTGAAACGATATGCAGATGTAACATTAATAACGCAAGAAACTCTGAATAACTAAATTACTTGTGCCATATTTTTCCGCTCAAAACTTATCAAAAATGTTTACTTAAATTTAACTGTACTTTATTTCCCGAATATACATGAGAATTTCACTTCAAAATTTTTTCGACAGCCTTAAAAAGCGTGCCCGACCATTATGTACTACTGTTTCAGGATGCAGCCAATGAGGAGTCAGTATCTGCTGCTAAGTCCCGCACACAAATCACAGAACCCTTCGAAATTTTTCCGGCTTGAATACGTAATCCAAGCATTAATTTGATGAATGGATTTCCTGGTGTCAAAAATGGCGTGTGTTTCGGGGGGATATGGTCCAGATATTCTTAACGACACCGGTTAAAACACATGCACTTAATTACCAAATCCCATGGGCGACGAACACCACCAGTAATTGTGCCAGTGACAGGCAGTCGTTTGTTTCGTATTAATGATATTTTATTAATGCCGTGCGCATAATACTTAACGAGACCGTCGTGGGGAACTGTTTGCATAGTGGCTGAAATGATCATAAATCCAACTGCATGTTTGTGGGAACCAGGCCAGACTTTGGGAAGGGAGTGGGGGATTAACTGCAAGTTAATCACTCCCTAAATCTGTCAAGTTTTTATAGTTGTGCGTGAAATATGATCTGACAAGGGACCTTTTGTTTGCGTGTCGACAGAAACCGTAGTTTACACGTCAAACGCGTTGCGTGTTCTACTTTCCCGTTGTCGGAAACGCGACATGACGTGCGCAAAAAGTGCGTATACAAAGCTGTATACGATTCCTCTGCTAATTTAAACATTTTTCTTAGAATTGGTGATTTAGTAATTCAGCTATTAGTGGTTTAGAGCTACTCAGATAGGACTCGGTCGAATGTTTCGTATTTATAATACTTTTTAGCATACCATGGAACTTAATCATAAATTACAAAATACGTTATAATTTTAGTATACTGAACTGGTTTTTGTTATTAGATATTTGGCAGTAAGTGCTATTTGAAACACAGCTTAAATTAAATTTATGTTTACTGTTGTGGTGCTTCCAAAAAATGGCTTCAGAGTAAAAGCGAAGAAAAAAAGAGATGAGATAAAAGGTTCATCAAAATTCGTACGTAAAAGTGGACGATAATGTAGTTTTAATGAAAACAAAAACATGTTGAACTATACACCAGAACATTGCAGACTCGATCAAGCAGCTTGTAACATATTCCCTACGTATAACATATTTGGACTAGGAACTTCACTCAGTGGTTCCATCCTGCATTTGGACAGTATTCACCATGCACTATTACATGTTTTATTCTAGTACTGTGTACTTTCTTACTTATTCAGTCCATGATAAACCCACCCAATAACTTTTTCTGGTAAGGTAAGTTAGCATTAATTTTCTTGGCTTTTGGGACTGAGCCGCGTCTTGCGTTACTTCTTGGACAAAGTTTCGGCAAATCTTGCAGCTGCCATCCTCAGGTCGATGCAGGATCCGACTGGGGCCTACTGGTGCAAGGTGGTCCCCTTATATAGTTGTCTCTGCTGTGCGCAGTAGGCCCCAGTCTGATCCTGCATCGAACTTGAGGATGGCAGCTGCAAGATCTGCAGAAACGTTGTCCAAGAAGCAACACAAGACGCGGCTCAATCCCAAAAGCCAAGAAAATTACGACAATGGCCGCGAAAGCCTGCAATCTTTGTTAAGTTAGCTTTACTTCTCGTCGATAACGAAGTCATCAGAGACGGTTTCACATAGCTTCATACATGGACTGGGGCTGGGAGAAGAGTCGGCCATGGCCTTTCTTAAGGAAACATCCCTGTATTCTCCTGGAGCGATTTCGGGAAACCATAGAAAAAACAAATCAGGATGGCCGGAACCGGGGATCGAACCCGGGTACTCTATAATGCGTGTCCAACGTGTTATCGTTGCATCACTTCGCTCGGTGACTTTTTCTGGGAGTAAGCAAAATATAAAGAAGAATTTCTGCCTATGATTTTATGGCGAAAATATTTTTGCACCATTTGGTTTCCATGCCTTATGTTCACATCCGCAACTCTGTTTCATGGTCAGTGATTGGACGTTATAACAGTCACTTGTACTGAGGTTCTACTGAAAAATCACAGACGTATTGCGCCACAATAGCCTCATTGTTATTGGTGCAGTCAAATGAGGCGTCGTGTCTGAGCAAAGACCCGCTGCCAATATCCGTGACGCAGAGCTGCCAAGGTGCACGCGAGACACTGAAACAACATGTTGCAAAACTCTTTTCGCGACAAAATCGTGGCTCTACCTATTTATTATCAAGCATATTCGAACTTGAAAGAGGAATTACCTTATGTCCTATGAAGAAAATTAATCTGGAACGAACTTAAGAGTGCGTGGTACATAATTCCGCGCTAGAAGCGACAGTTTAGAATTGTAGGTTTCTTGAAGCCAATTTACAAAAAAAACCTAGACAATAGTTTATGTCAACATTCTCAGACAATCTCTGACGCTGAAATCTCGTACATTTAATTGCGGCGCAAGAGATCACGCATAACAAATTCATCATTCTGGGTAATTGTTTTCTCATAAAGTTGGCAAACATAACTATCAATGATTATTGTGTTGTAGTTTTTCTATATTGACTTTCAAAAAGTGTAGGTCTCAATTGTAGAACTCAGCGCTTATTTATCTACCACGCCCTCTTAATAAAATTAATAACAGCGAAAAAAATTTCATTTAAAAAAGCAAAATACAAAGTTTCAGTTTTTAGATGTGTCACGTAGTTTTATTAACTTAACGAATAAGTGTTGGGTGAGTTAATAACAGTTTATCTAAAAAGAATATTAGGTTTTTTAATCCATGCGTGTATTTTTGTAACTGTACAGAAAGGATATAAACTCCAGTTGCGTTTTACTTTTTATTTTTTCTTAATTCTAGCCCTTATCTATTCCGGTCTAGTTTCCTTCCTCGTTCCGAAGGTCTTCTTACCAAGGCCATACGCTTTTCTGAGCTATATAGTAAAGAAAATAGTTGCCTTCGGACCTAATAATTGTGTGTAATGAAGGAGAAGAGAATATAATTGAAGATAAGAGGTAAAAATGTGGTAGACACTACCATTTAGAACACGGATCGCCAAAAACATCGATACGCATTCTGGAAAGCTATAAGGTTCGTAATTTTTAAAGTTTTATTTCACCAGTTCCTTTTATGACACCGTGTAGTAAGCCCTAGTAAATGGGATAGGAAAAATAAATTTTTAACAGAAGATTACCTTAATTTCCCTTCTTTCAAAGCCAAACTTATGAATCTAAAACTGAACGACGAAATGTAATTAGAACTAATTGAGGTGGGGAGAGGTGAGAGTGTTTTACGGCACTTTAAGGGGGATCAGTTCCTGCAATTTTCGAATTTTCCAATTTTCGTTGTAAATTCCATGCAATAAAATTTATTAATATTTCCAGTCTGACATGGCACAGATATTACTTTCCTAAGTGTTACTTAATTATCACACCTTCACTACATTTCTTAGTTAACTGGTTTCCTTCCGGAGGAAGAAAGAAATTTTTTCTATGGATGGTCACAGTTATATTATAAGCAATAGTAGTCAAGTAATGCCAACTGTATACAATGTAACAAACTATTCCCTCTGCCTTGTCGAAGCATAAAACATTATAGTAAAATTCATAGACTAAGTTAAATACAGAAGTTCCAGTATTCCGAAATGGCGGGTACTGACTCTCCAACGAGGTCTTTAGAGCCGATGAGAGTGAAGTGACGTGAAGTGAAAGTACAACACAACACCCATACTTGATTCGGGATTTGAACCCAGGACCTCTCGCACCTTAGAACAGCGCCTAACCGAATTCGCTACGTAGGCCGGTTATGTAACTAATTGAAATTACGCATCTGTCCAAATGCATGTCTCTAACAAATAGTTTTATTTAGCAAGTAGAAAATTTAAAACGAAAATTATATTATAAATTTGGCAATTGTGGCAGGTCTCTGTATTCATGATACGTGTACTAACGTTGGTGTTAGGGAAGGGAAATACTGCAGCCCACTTTTCTGCATCTTCGATACAAATTATATTCTCGTTGTTTATTGTTGTAGTAGTTAAGACTCTCTTGATATGTACATTCCCTGCTGCATATTTAGCTTTCAACCACGGAGTTGAAATAGGAGGAGTACATGTAAAAATATGTATCTTCTCAATGAATCAATTTTAGGGATGACTGTTCCAAATGAAAGGAATTTTACGTGGAATTTCTGGAAAAGTACTACCATACGAGACACTTCACCAATTATTTTTATTTTCAGCACTTTAATGAACTTATATCTAAAACATACATTTAAATTTTATACTACACAACAATTTTAAGCAAATGTTATTTTTTAAATATTTATTTAATTGGAATATATCTTAAGAAATTTTACGTACGAACACACTTAGTTTTGAAAAGTTGTCATTAAAAGGTAAGCACTGATTCCTACATTTAGCCTCCTCACAACGGCGAGTTCTACTGACGTTGACCATAAAGTTTTTATAGTATAAATGCTTACTCTAGGGGGAACACTCAGTAGTTGACAGTGCTGCCAAGTATGGCACAAGAAAGAAGTGTCTGAAGCTATCGTCCACTCTCCATTGTTTACAACCTATCTCGCTGGACTCGCCGGCACTCTGCTCCGAGACACTGCAGACTCATCACTCAGAGTCGCTTGTCGGTAGACATGTTGACCGTTCATCTCAGGAGAGTGCTCGTCAGCAGACGAAAGGATGTGGGCTCTCCAAAGAGTATGAAAGTAATAGATGAGACTACCCTGCTATTGGTTAGTTTGAACGGCGCGCATGCACGAGTCACGGAGTGGTATCGGTATTTTTAGCCTACTTTTCGAAGGAAAATGTAGGCTTATGAGTTCACCTTTCTGTCTGTGTGTCTGTACGTGTGTGCTTTCTTACAAATTTAAAGAAACAGACTTATAGTCCGTTTCAATCAGAATTCTATTTTTTGACAGTTGTGTTGACATTCGTTTTTTAATCGGTTGCCTTGGAATAAGCAGCCTTGCCCGCTGCCACATGTGATATTTGAATTAACACACTCAACTGGCTCTCAAACTGTGCAGCACATTTAAATGAAAATTATTTTTCAATAAAAATTTGTACCCGTGATAGTATTCAGAACTATCAAAAAATTGAATTATTATGTGAAACAGACAACATAGTAACAGTATATATAGTGCCTCTAGTGACACCTAGGGACCGGAATTTTTTCGCGAAATGATTTTTGCCCCACTATGTTTCAAAGACTTACGTACACATCCGCAGCTCCACTTCAGTGTTGTTAGTTGGGTTTTTCATTTGACTAGACCAATCAGAATAATGTTAACAGCGACACCACACGACTGTGATTGGTAGGGACCCTGGTTTTTCGCGAAAAGAATTTTGCCCCACTTTGTTTCAGTGCCTTACGTGCACATCTGCAATTCTGCTTCATGGTTATTGGCAGCGTGTCTGTGTGAAGAGCCGTATATCATTTGTCTGAGCCATTTACAATAAAGTCTCTGCAACACCTCACAACTGTGATTTGTTGGTAGAATCCCAAGGCTCGAGAGAGAAAATATCCAATCACAGACCATGAAGCAGAATTGCAGATGTGCACGTAATACACTGTAAGAAAGCGGGACAAAACTTTTTTCGCAAAAACTTCCTGTGCCTAGGGATGCTACATGTTTGGATCTACTTCCGTTGCTATTTTTTTTTTTTGTTATTGACTTTTCGCCCACCGAGATTTGGCAATAATGTCAAAAGCCAATTACACAAGTTAAGACTTAAATTAAAAATTAAAAATAATCCCGTCTCAACGGATACTTAAATTCTAATCGATCAGACCAGTACAATTGCTCAAATTATCAATTTAAAAATCTAGAAAAGAACTGATGACCTTTAAACGGCTGAACAGATTTTCTTGAATCACAGCTAAGAACACTCTCGATCAAGTCAACTTTCAAATAAAAGAAACTAAAATTAAATCGGTTTATTCGTTTAGGGGCTACGATGTCATAGATACACCCACAGTCACGTCACACTTTTAACACCTCTCTTTTTGCGTTGGGAGTTAAAAGGTCACACGAATTTACACTAAGTTAAGTTCTAGCTTGTGTCAATATAAATAAATAAAACACGAGTGTTTCAGGCTGCACCTTTGAAAAGCATATCCTGCAAGTGCCACATCTGATCACGTCGGTAGCTCTCACAAAGTGTTAATCTAATATGCTCTAGCTCGAACGCCGGATTCCCGAGCGGTATATCGAAATATCGACCGGACCGGGCTGTCTCTATTCAAGATAGCGTTAATTAGACTACCTGCGCTTTGAGACCTCCCCCGTGGCGAGGATCTCGCTTTACTATCGACCGGCGTCAACCTTCGAGGACTTCGTCAGGGCTGGCTCCAGAGATCGCGGATCAAAAGCTGCCCCCCTCTACACTCCAGCCACCACCAGCCCT
This sequence comes from Medauroidea extradentata, assembly GCA_003012365.1. Lineage (NCBI taxonomy): Eukaryota > Metazoa > Arthropoda > Insecta > Phasmatodea > Phasmatidae > Medauroidea > Medauroidea extradentata. The sequence goes on from PNEQ01057599.1 coordinate 13,076, forward strand.
CGGCCGCAGACATCGGCGGTAAATGCAGGAATGCAAGGCGCCTCTCTCACCTCGAAGGGCGTGACGCGCGGTATACGCGGGGACGCCATTGTGAGGCGTCACTGTGGCGTCCGGACACTCCCCTGCTATCTCCGGCCCGCGGTGGCGCAGTTATGGAATCACTAATAACGCCCTCCTGGCCCGCGGCACGCCGGGCGCACAGAGCAGCTGAGGACACAGAGGCGAAACTAGCAGCGGCATGCTGGCAGGAAGTTGCTCACCAGTCAACAACTACACTCTACAAGCATTTGTGTAATAATTAGGGGCATCTGATTTTTTGCAAGAAGGTTTTTACAACACTTTGTTTCAATACCTTACGTGCACATCTGCAGTTCTGCTTCGTGGTCAGTGATTGGATATTTCAACTCTCGCGAACCTTGGGATTCTACCGACAAATAACAAACTAAGGCACCACACATTTCTTACTATAATTATTATGGTTAGCGAAACACACGTCCGCACAGTTGATTCACGAGTTATTTAACGACTGACGCACTGTTCAACGTTTTTTGGTATACACTTGTCAGAATTTAGGGATGTACGATACTCTGCGACGATTTTTTTGTTGTTGGGTTGCTCGTTCGCGACCCGCGTTTGGTGATGATATTAGGTGTCGCTGCTCTGTCTATTACGTAATTAATGCTGGATGATTGGGTTCGTATTTAGTAATGTTGTAGTATGCCCGGCTAGCTTTAATTGAAATAAAATAACAAAGAAGTTTCTTTTTAAATCGGCCTAAGGGACTCACGCACTGCGGGTTGCGTCACGAGAGGTAGATTCTTAAAGTTTCTTTCGACGAAAATAATAGGCGCTTCCTCCGGCGGCTTTTGATCGGTCACGACGTTAATTATGTTGCAGGTACCGGCCGCGATCACCCGAAAAGTCCACCCACCGGTGACCCCGAGCTCGCTGTCCACCGTCCTTACAAACCCGACGACGAAGATCCCGACACCTGTCCTCCGGAGTTCACACACACCCGGCTCGTCTTAAGACTTCATTATTAGTGCTCCGCGTCTCGCATCTTTGCTCTCCTGGGCGGCGTCCCCTTCCCGCCCCCCGGACTCATGGGGGCGGGTAGGTTCCCCCGACCAATCAGAGCGAAGACCTGGCCCGAACATTGCGTACGTCCCTTGTGGAAGCTCCGTATTTATTTAAAATCAAATTGAACATGGGCACATTCTCACAGCAATTACAAATAAAACACTTAGCCTAATTACTACTTGCTATCTTCAATTAATATAATTCTAGTTCAAAT
>PNEQ01057601.1:0-14368 GCA_003012365.1 Medauroidea extradentata
ATGTTTACATTATACTTAACACAATATACATTACAACAGCATAATAAATACACTTAAATCTTACTACTTTAAAATAACATGCCAGGGTTTTACCGAGATACTAAAATTACTAATATGTGCATAAATGTCTTAACGTCCCCAACATGGACTCTCATTTACATACTGTAATCTCCACGAGATATCGTGGTATGTTACAACAATAAGCACTTATATTGCGACGATAATCTAAATAAATTTTTAGAATACAAATAACAATTATTACTCTATTTCTTTATATATTATATCGTACAATAAGTTTATAAATAGCGTTATATATTAATCTTGCATAAAATCATTATAGTTAGTAATTGTTGCCAGAGTTTCTATAAGGAATCATAATTTTTTCCTACCAGTTAACCTCCTTTTTGTTTCTGTTTGCCTGGTGGGAATGTGCTATTTTCAGTTACACATTTCGTTAAAAATATGTTTTACTACTACCGCTGCCACCTTGACATTGAATGTACTGAAACGATTTGATGTTACGACGATTAAAATAAATGTATATGTCACAGTTAATTGATATAACTTTATAATTTCTTAACAAATTATGTCGTATAATATTTTTCTTGATATCGTTATACATTTAAAATGTATGATAATTATTTTTACCAGAATTTTAGCTATTGCCAACTTTTGTTAAATAAGTATACAAACAGTTGATTAATTTAATTTTTTTTTATTCTTAGGTCAGAAATGTGAACTTTCCATAAACGTTGTTTCGTTCAAAGTGTGGATTTACAACCACTGCGGCTGCCGTTTACTGGTCAGACCACGACATAACAATATTTTTTTCTATAAAAATTAAATATAAGATATTTATTTACTGTCTGTACTAATGTTTTAATATTTAATTGCGAAATTGTAAAAGTATAAATTTTCAATGTTCGGTACATGTCAAACATGGCTCATCTGTTTTCGTTATTAATTAAATTTTACTAATTATTTCTAAAAATTATTTATAGTAACAATAAAAATGGTGTATTCCAGTGTATATGGAGAAAATAAGATTACAGAGGAGACAGTAAGTATGTTTATTACTTGTAAATACACACATTTATATATACATTTACATTCCAGGTATTTACAGCAAGAACAGTACATACAAGTCATCATCACAAATACATGCGTTTACAACTAATTCTTTAGGAAGACCACTTAAGGATAACAGGGAGCATACTGATGTTATAGTCACTGATGTACAGATATTTTACAAGAGGATCTACATAAATCTGCAGCAATACTTTTTCTTCTCCGATTTCGCATACATAAAACTGGCTGCATAGTAAATGCGCGTTATTAAATCTGCCCTTTTATGTCTGCGTGAGTTTCTTACTTTAGTTTAAGGAATCAAATTATGTAATGGCATGATTCATAATAACTGAGGAAAAACAAACATAAAATGATTGAATTTCGCAAGATGTAATTGTTTATAAATATTTATTATTAAAGTGAACAATGGTTATAAATTCGTCGCACTATTTTAAAGGTTAATTTAGTCCGGCTATATTTGTGCTTTATTTTAAAGTACGTCATTTTGTATGAGCTTTAAAGTCGAGGAAGAGCGTGCAAGGTTTATGTTATGACACATTTTTCCGTGGGCTGAAAAATTGTAGAGAATCCAGTCTTGATTGAATAACACTTACATATGTTTGCACTAAGAACCAGCGTTCAACTTCAGTCACTTCGTATTTTTTATAAACTTACTTACAGCAACATAAATCAAACAAACGTGCGTGAGTAAATTTCATTTACTTAGATATTTTCCGCTATTATGTTTTCCTCATAAACAAGCTATTTGGACATTTTTATTCAGCTTTTGAAAAACTGACTCTAGATTTTGTATGTCCACAAATTTAACCTTATATGCTTAACATTACAGTGGAAAACAATAAGGCATCGAAAGAATAACCAACGATAAACAAAAAAAAAACTTATTGAGTTTCTTCGTGAACCTTTGCATTAATGACTAATATCACATTACCGTTACCAATGATTTTTGTTTCACAACAGCAGACGCTTGTGATTGTTGTGCAGAAGAAATTTTAATTATTTTAATATTATTATTTTTGTATCACAAAACCATTCACAACTCTCCGACATATTTAAAATAGGGGGGTGTCCAGAAATTATGTCAAATTTGTAAATGTAATCAATAATTTACGATAAACTATTGCAGTAACGTAGCCGTATCGAGAACTCGAATGTCAACAGTCTCTATATTTGCAATGTGTGTCAAAATTAACTATGATTCTTAGTGCTGACACAATAAAAAGTTAAAAATTTATTTAACTGTCAGATTTTGAATTGATTCAGAAACGGTTTCTTTGCCAATAAAAGTTGGTTATTCTATTGTATTGTTTACACTTTGTAATACATTTAAACAGTTTGTTTATTTCAAAAGATTTGGTAAAAAACTAACCTTAAGAAACTGTATTTTAAAAAAAACTGGGCGTGTTATCAAACATGACACATGTGCTTCAATCCGTTTACACATTTTCCGTTGCAATATGGCACATTATTGATTGCCGTGATGTTGTCGAGTAACATGAGTTTACACAGAAGTTATCACAGCAATATTTTTTCTAAACGTGCCATGTTGTATGTATGTAAGTAAATATTACAGTTGTGTATATAACTAAAAAACTAAGGCCGATAAGGTATGTATTTTGTAAAAAAAAGTTATTTACTCAGATTTTTTAATGTCTACCATTTATTAAGATATTGACTTCAACTCGTAAGGCTGTTATTAAAATCATCCGTAACATCTGTTGGCTGCCAATTAAAGGAATACAAATGTAATTGATAAAACTTGTACAAAGTTACTGAAAATTATTTTTGGGTGTCTGTGTCCATTAAAACACTTAAAATATAAGGAAGTTATATTTATAAAAACCTGTATAGTGAGTTCCAATACTTTCCGCTGCCGAGATCTCCATCTTGAGAGGTTCAACTAACTTTAAAATAAATTTGTATTCTCGAAATATCCCACGGCGCTTACGATTAAAAATTATCGAAATTAATGTTTAGTTGTATGCTTTTGTAACAGCCGTTTATCAGAAACGATTATTATGTTTGTAAACGCACATATGTTTTTTTTTTTTTTTTCGGTTGTTCAACATAACTAGAAACAGATATATCTTTAGATAAAAATTGCAGTAAACGCAAACCTGCCACAATTGTGGGGTGTCCTGAGCTCAAGTTATAGCGATGAAAATAGTTTTGGATGTAAGCCAAAAACGACATCGTATACGTTTTCGTGGCGTAGAACACTATATTTTCTAGTCTTTTGAATTAGTTAATTGGAAAATGTAATATTTTTATCTTAAAATTTTAATGTCACATCATTAAACAAACACACTCCCGAATTATACCTGGTTATTTTGTTCCCTTTCGTCTATTTAAGGATTAGTTTCTTTCAATACAAAAAAATTTTCGTGTTTTCTGACACCTTTCAAACGCGGTTAACTTCAGAGTTTTATCTGTTCGCAGAACTTACTCTAGAGCATTTCTGTTAAACAACGGAAACTAAGCCACCAAACACTATTGTCAGTTTTCAACACGTAAGTACGTTTACGCCGTTGCAACTTCACGGCTATGTATTGTATGTGTGAATGTTCAGCGTTTCCTCAGCCACACTTTGCAGCATGTTGAATAATGACTGTGTACATCGGTATTAACAGCATAATGTTTCTAAAACGCATGGACGTAGCAAAACACGTATTAATTAATGGAATCTGCTTTGCTTAAGAAGATTTCACACGACGCAACAAATTGTTGGTATCGTTCGATATTCTTTGCGACATATTAAGAGTGTATGGAAGATAAAAAAAATTTTTTTTTTAATTTACACGTTTTAGAAAGTAATTATGAAAAAAATACCTTACAACAACCTTAGTTAATGTTAGCCAACTTTATGAGCAAACCTTGACTCAGAATGATGCGATAACATGACAGCAGGCATAGAACATGGGTCGTTCGCGTAAGAAATAATCTGTATGTATTCTTACCTACCGATTCACAACAACAAAAAGTAGTCGTATACATAGAGAGACTTACATAGGAAATGCTAAGATTTCATTTATTGTGCGTACGCACAGGATAGCAACCAATCGCAGCAAAGGATTTTGTCAGTGTCCACCATGTTTGTTTATCCTCCAAAAATACAAATAAAAACAAAACAAAGCTATAATAAGAAATTTTAATGTGAAAAACGGGTTTCTAATTATAAATAATGTTTTACGCTGTGCAGTCTATGAGAACTTTGTTTCTACATTTCCTATCTCCAAAAACGATTCCACTTCGAATATGATTCAATGACCTTCGGTTGATTTTATACAGCAAGTAATATTTCAGATTCGTCGAAAAAATGTCATTGGCTAAACCAGACAGTAAGAATCCAATTGTGAACTAATTTTTCCCAATGCGTCTGGTCGCGCACAGTTTCTACTTTTATGTTATACGTTCTGTGTTTATGTTTCTTTAAGTGTAACCAACCTTTAAGCGTTATCTGTTTCGCCCCAGTTAAATATACTTCAAGATTTATGCGTTAGCAATTGTTCATCAGAAATGCGTTACTCGAGAAAAACATTTGCTCATAAATGTTGGTAACACCTAATGTTTAAGGTTCTCTTTTGTTACTATTTTTTTGCAAAATGGCTTCGATAAACCAACAGTTTTAAACTCGTGCTCTTAGTGCTGAATTATGTAGCCTATTATTAGTCATATACAGCTGGTGTATGAACTGTTTTGCATTGTGTTGGGAGAAATATTTTTATTTTAAATAATTACTATTAGATGTGTGTTGAATATCTGTATCTCCGAAAAGAAAACATTTAATACTACGCTTCTCTACTATCGTTTCCTAGATATCATGCTTCGAAAAATTATTCGGGGCACTTTCAAAGTGGCTAAAAATGACTTTGTCACACTGCTGGTATGTAAAAAAAATACCAACCGTTATCGATATAGAAGCATACACTGGACTTTATTATGCACTTTCAGTAAATAAAAGAGTACGGTAACCGCTCAGTGGTGTTCAAGTGCGATGATATCATAAAATTATATATTTTTATGAAATATTGTTAGCTTTGTAGACGATTCCTGTGAGTGCAGTTTACTCTTACGAAACAAATTTAGCTATCATAGTTTTTCTCATATCGGGGTGATAGAGTCAAAATTTGCTTGTTACGCTGCCATGCAAATAGTGACAACCAACTGACCTACTTAAACATAATAATTCACTATGAACTTACATCCCATGAGCAATGCAATGAAACATTAAAAACCCACAACGTAATATTTCATTTAAAAAAATAATGCAAATGTACAGAAGTAACGTTACAAATTCAGCAATTTTTATAAAATGCAAAAATAGTTCGCGGGATATTTTCAAATGTTTTATTGCGCAGCCCATGATATATTATTTCACTGTGCATTATCTCCCATACGTAAGTATCTGCCTGGGAATCACAATGTCGTGGGTTCGAATCCTGGCAAATTCGAGAAATTTTTGTGACTATTAAATGAAACTTGAAGACCTCGGAATACGTAACAAATAAGAAAATGGAGTAACAGGAGTTCAAAGAAATTAAATTTTTGTGAGGAAAATGGATTTTCCGTAATTTTACGGAGGGTTCCGTTATCGAACAAAACTGAGTGACAGTTATTTTACGAAGATTTCTGGACAATATTTTGCTTGTAAGTTTCCGTAGTTTCACGGAAATTTTTTCTAACAGTGTTCCGGAATTATAGCCCTGATAGGTACCAAACACCATGAAATAATAAAATAAATTAGTTATTTATTTTACTCCGTCTTTGTACAAGAAGTATCACCAAAAAATAATACAGTTATTATTCTGAAAACATTTCTGTCGAGTGCACAATAAGTGCAAAATATGTGCTTTATTTAAGAAAACGTTTACTTTTTCTCAGAATTATCTTCGCACGTCACATACCATCGATTATCTCTACACTTCTATTGTAATACCACTGAACCAGAATATGACGATCACAAAATCGTGAACTTTACATTATTATATTATTAGGAAATTAAAATGCTGTAACTTCCCATTTTGAGCAAGATATACCTTTTCGCACGATGTTGCGCAAAAAGTTTCTCTCGAAAAGTCGGTAAATTGAAAGAATTTAGCACCCATTTCCCGTCGGGTGAAATCCACCTAAGCCTTCACATTTTCAAAGACACTTTTGTTAAACACGCTGCATAACAACGCGTACTTACAGACGAATGAATGTTATTTAAATATTCGTTTATGTGTGTTTCTAATAAGCAAACACGTTGCCAATTGGAAAAACATGTTGAGCTTGCTATCGTGTACCGTATGCACAATTTCGTGATGCTTTTGTAACGATTCTTTGAAAAGTCTTTTGAACGGTAAATTTTATTTTTTGAACTTTAAGCGATACGAGAGAAAGAGGTGTCTTAAATCCCGCTTTGGGACTTTAAATTATGTTTTGTGCTGCAGATACTCCAAAACCGTTTGTTGCTGCAAAGCTGAGGAAAGAACAAGTAATTTACATTGTTCGCTACACCGCAAACATATTTAGTTCGCTCAAACGTAAATAATTTTTAAATTTAAATTTTACTTCACGGTACATTTATCAACCCAACTATTAAGATGAATACAGAAATTTGTGAACTAAACAGCATTAAATCTAAGGACCGAAGTTATCGTAAAGGAAACAATGAAGCTACAAAATCAATAGATACATACTTTAGATAAAGTCAGAGAAATTGTGAAATTCAGTTTACATAGAAATGATTGATGAGTAAATTGTATGAGTAATTGCAATACAAAAAGTCTCAGTTTCTGTACACTATAAAGTAAAAAAGTGACAAAAATTATTACCTGTTGAAATATTTTTCTACATAATGCATATCTACTAGGGAAAAAATAATATTTTTGTTAATAACTATGGATTAAAAATTAAACTGTACCTCAGTTGTACTATACTACACAACGCGCTAATTATTTATGGATTAAATTTATTTATCAATTAGATTTAGAGTAACCGCATCGATTTATCTAAATTTGTTATGAATAAAATAAAAAAAACTGTTGACTTAACTTGAAACTAACAGGAATTTTTTTATGTGAATTTTTGATTGTTCGTACGCATATTAGATTTGCTGCTATATTTACAACGGATACGTGTCCTACAACATTTCTGCTACAGCTACAGCTACACAGTCATCCTAACATTTAAATATTACAGTACATCAAAAATTCTAATTATTCTTTTAACAAAGTATTCCACATTTGAACAGTTACTTAGGCAGTCAGAATTTCAGAAAATATTGCTATTTTATGTATGAGCACAATACATAATATTGAATGATGTAAAGTACAGTATTGCCAACTTGAAAGTACAAAAATATTTTTAAAACTTTCTTTACGTGTTAAACTTTTAAACGTTAACAAAGTTAAATTTTAATAAATGGGGGAAACATATACATGTATTACTCTCTTTAGAATTAAAATTATTTAGACATGTGAAAACAATTTGCACAGCAATTATATGCACTAAATATTGAATAACGTACTAACATATTTCCATAATAAGGTGAGCAGGATTATTTACACATTTCGTGTAGTAACTATGCAAAGATACTTTACTGTATCACATTATTCGTCAGAGAAAATAACTGAAACGCTATACAGCTCGTATGCTATTAAAGAGACTATAATATAATTATATAATCATGCTTGCAGTGCACGTTGTACAACGACCTTTCAGTAAATTAATACCAGTCTGATTACTTTCAGATGCTGTAGTTAAATACATATTACTGAAATGTAACAAAATATAAATATGATATTTGTGAAAATTTAAGCTGCCAGTACTAAATAAAATACTTTGTATAGTTTATGTCCAAATGTTTCGCAAAAGTCATGCTACGAAACATACGTATTCATGTTTTATCTTCTTCGCCAGAAAAAAAATAACGATTTAAAAATTATTTCAAGCTCTCACAAATAAAAGTGTAACATTTTACTTTTAAGTCGTAGGTTGCTTTTCTATTTTATAAACAGTAATTTTGCTACTCTCAAATTACTTTTTTAAGTATTTATACAATACAAATTACAAAAACCTCGTTTTTGTGCACATAAACATAAAGGCAAATATACTTAATAATTATTCCGTGTAGTTTAAATTGTTACAATACATTATTGTTAAACATATTCACACATTTGTTTTGCATTGTTAATTTATGTACCACATACATACTGTACAACAAACAAACTTAGGTTCAGATTAAAAATAATTTTTCATGGCTCTTTATGATTCAGCTTTTTGAAAGCTATCCCATTAAGTCTGGAAGGTACAAAATATTGTAGCTCCATATTTCTGTTTCCAAACACAGATTTAGGAGAATAGAAAAATTCTTTCTTGAAATAGAAAATAAATTTTCAGAACTTATTTGTACAAAAACACCGTCCTTGCCATTTATCTACTCAACGATGGTTTTAAGCCACGTTATTTCTTTCGCGTATTCCTGTATATTCAAACGATTACAAAAATTATCTAAATTTTTACCAGTAATCCGTGGAAAAAAAAATAATTATAACACATTAACGTTCGTAGCAAAACTTGGATGCACAAAATTTATTTTAAAATAAAATATACAGTTCATGCCACTAAGAGCCGAATGCGTTTTCCCACGTCTGCGTTTACAATATCCTTAATTGTAATTATTAAACTACCATAATTAAATTTATAAAACGTTAAAATTTAACTTACCTCCGAAATTGTTATTTCGAATGAATGCCTGTTACCTTAATTTACAAACATTGCGCTGAAGTATGTACCAAACAAAGAAGAAACTAAGAGCATCATTCAACTATTTAATGTGTTCTATCTTTACTTATTTGTTTACCTTACTACTTGTAAACAAATTAGGAAATAAGAAAAATGCAAACATTTTCGGGCGAAATAAATTACAACATGTAAAACTATTGGCTTCGGATAATATGCAACATAATATGCCAAGTCGTACCGAAGATTATTCCCACCTTAAATGCCGTAGACTTATCTTATAAAATGTTTGTGGAGCCACAAATTATACCAAGATGTCAGGAACGCTTTTTTCCGAACTATAAGCGACTTTTCCAGCTAAATATCACAAAATGTCCTGAAGTTATAATTGTAGCAACATACTTATATAATAATTTAATGGTTTATTTAAGCAACTAATAGCGCATCAAAGCTATACCTAAAAATACGCCTACAGAATATAAACTGTTACAATAACATTGAAGAGTAAGATAATTTTAACAATATATTTCTTATACATACAAATAGGTATTACAAGTAATCTCTGTAATATCACAGTTTTTATCACATTAAAGTATTAAATATTGTAGTAATCATTAACCTTTATTCGCTAGTAAATTGGGTCTTTGTGTACAATATGTTCACAGCATACGCAAAAATTTAGTTTAAGAGTAATTTACCGTTAATATTAATAAAACCACATATTATAACACCCGTCTTTATAATGTAAAAATTTCCGAAATGATTCGTTTTCAAAATCATATTTATTTTAAATTTGTTATTAAATATATAGCTCAATAACTGTTTTCAAAAAGTTTCGTACGCAGTTTTCTACGATCATTCTCATCCAATGACAACAGAGAGAAACAAACGTAAAATATTATCAATACGTTACGCCACAAACTGTTTGGTGCGAGCTAATAATTTACGTATTTAGAAGAAATATAAAAGAAGTAGAAATTGTTTATAATGGGTGTTGATGCGAAACACACACAAGAGGACCAACTTATATATATATATATATATATATATATATATATATATATATATATATATATATATATATATATATATATATATATATATGCAATTTAACACATAGCAATTCAGTAAAATTAAAACCGACCACGTCAAGTACAGTTAAACACCAAGGAACAATACTGTGTCTGAGACATTCTATTGTAAGCAATGACAGCGCAAGATTGTCATCAGCTTTTCAAATATGTTTGATATAAATTTATTACTATTTGTGCGGTAAGTATTCATAAAAACTTACTATATTCACATACATTTTCCCCTTAAATTTATGGCAATTGGTCCACGAGAGCATGAATTGTTATTAGGAAAATTTTTTGTATCAGTCATGCTCAAAATTTAAAGTAAACAATATGAGCGAAATACTGCATTTGTACGGCTTTTTTTAGTATACCGTATACAGATTTGTCATATAACTTATACTGTGACATTTTATTTCGCAATGCTTATTACTGAACTAAGTTTGATAAATAGATTTTAGTATTACTTCCTCGCAAATACTAAATATGTTTCTTATTCATTATAACACTTAACAAATAATTTTATTATTGTGTAAATTATAACGCGGGCCAACGGAAGTATACATAATAATACATCACAATATCTCTGACAGTACACCGCCACGGAAATGATACATTAACAAAAAAATATTTCTCTCTACATATTATGTAATTTAAATTAAGGTCTCTTACATCATTGAAATTTTCGTCTAAAAAATATTTTAAGAAACTCAGAGAGTTCACATCGTTTAACCTCGGAAAGTTATCTAAACCATTGAAGAGATTTCTGCCGACTTTTTGCCTACTACATTTTTTCTCAATCATAAATTACCTGCAGTCAAAATTAAAAAAAAAAAAAATATTGTTATGCAATGTGTTTGAAACGCTTATAAACGCTTAATTGCACACAAAAAGCAAATACTATAATCACATATTTTGTGGAAAAGCTACCACTTACGTAATGTGTGTACATGGTGCGTTTCTAAAAATTAAGATTTGCATCCTGGTATTTGAAATTACGACGAAAAATATTGAAATTTAATTATATTTGTGTAGTTAGACTTCGTTAGCTGATTCTGTTAACGCTTACACTTTGAGACTTATGACAGTTAATATTATTTAACAGCCATTATTTGGAAACAGAAATATTTATCAGTGCTGTCATCTAACTAACTACACACTCTGTGCTGTGGTACCCGTATATATTGACTAAATTACAAGCTATTTCACAGCGTCTGATCAAATCAGACGAAAGTATATAATTACACAATCAGTGAACAACAAATGACTAGTTCATCTTAAATTATAATACAGGACAGCAGTGGTCATGCCAGTGTTAGTCCGCACAAACACTTTCTCTCGAAACATATCAGCAAGCAAACTTCTTGCAATTTTGAGTAAACAAGCAAACAAAATCCATACCAATGCACACGTGAAAACGAGTCTTCAGCAGAGAACGTATGTCAAGTGCATTAATGAAACTCGGTCACCATAATCCTAATGTTACTTTCACATCACAGACTACTGCCGAACTCACTCGAACGTCTCCTGTCGATATGTTTCAGATATGTTTCGGAGTAGATGCTTTTGGTCCGCTCATCGTAACGCAGAGAGTGTCGCCTCACGTCCAAGGCGTCGAGGTCGGAGGGTGGCCGCCTGCAGAGGTTGCAGAAGGCGCACTTGAGGGTGTTCTTGAAAGCCTCCCTGAAGTCCCTGTTGAAGTAAGCGTAGATGAGAGGGTTGAGGGTGGAGTTGAGGTACCCGATCCAGAACATGAGCGCGACGACGCTGGGTGGGTTGGGGCAGGACTCGCCGCACAGCGAGGTGATCACGTACCACATGAAGAACGGCAGCCAGCAGAGGATGAAGGTGCCCATGATGATGCCGAGCGTGCGAGCCGCCTTGTGCTCGCGCTTCATCTTGATGATGTTGCGGTCCTTGGTGGGCGTCGAGTGCAGAGTACCCTCTCCGTGGTGCACCTCATGCGCCGTCAGAGTCTTGGAGGAGCCTCCTCCCGTGCTGATCACGTCCCCGTTGGCGTTGCCGTACTCGCTGCTGTTGCGGTGGTGGCTCATCAGCATCGCCTTGCCCATGCGCGAGTGAAGCTGCTTCTCCTGGCGGTTCGCCTCGCGGAAGATGGCAAAGTACGTGAACACCATGATGGTGCAGGGTATCCAGAACGATATGGAAGACGAGACGATGGCGTACACTTGGTTCACCGTGAAGTCGCACTCGTCGGGGTGGTCGCGCCGATGCTCCTGGTGGTTCTCCGTCGTGTACCAGCCCATGAAGATGGGCACGAACGCGATGATGGCGGGCGCTAGCCACGTGACCACAAGCATGATGGCCACCACGCGCCTCGTCATGTTCATCGGGTACTTGAGCGGCTTCACGATGGCGTAGTAGCGGTCGACGCTGATGCAGCACAGGTGCAGGATGGACGCCGTCGAGAAGTAGACGTCCATCGAGTTCCAGAAGTCGCACATGGTGTAGCCGAAGATCCAGTGGCCCGTCAGCTGCACGCTCGCGTTGAACGTCATGGCGAGGATCGCGACCAGCATGTCGGCGAAAGCGAGCGATACGACGAAGTAGTTGGTGATGATACGCAGCTTGCGATGGCGCATCACGCTCACAATGACCAGCAGGTTGCCGAGTATGGCCGTGATTATGATGAAGCCCATGGCGCTGGCCTTGAGCACGGTCAAGAAGACGTCCGTCCACTGCTGGGCCAACTCTTCCGTCGGCTGGACGACCGTGGTGCTCAGGTTGTAGAGGTGCGTGACGATCGTGCTCGTCGACACGCCGGTCGGCGGAGTCGTGGTGGGCGGAAGGTGGCGCCCTGTCTGGGGTATTTTAACGTTGTTGGACGCCATCCCATAATATTCTTCGCCGTCAACAGGGATGAAGCGTGAGGTTCGGAATATACCCAGGGTGAATACAAGTCTCAGGTGACTGGAGTGATGATCATGATTGCGGGAAGTTTACGCGCCCACATTCTGCAAGCAAAACATTCAAAGAAGGTTATAGTTTTAAAAAAGACATAACATTACAACTGTAACAATCAAACCTATCGCTACACAACTGTTTCTTCTTTCCTGGCATGTATGCCCCTGTTAACATATTTGCATGAGATACGAAAATACACAAGATGTTCACGAACAAATAATAACAAACACCATAAAAGTGTAAATAAGCACACAGGGAGCATAATTAATCCACAAACCGATTGAATAACACCCATAATTAACCTACTCATAGTGAAGGGGACCGGTAGACAATCACAACTGTAGGTCGTTCGGGATAAAGTGAGCACTAAAAATTTAACCTTTGAAAATATCGCTAGCCGTTGCTACATTTAATTCAACATTAGCCATATTTGCCTTACTGCTTGTATGGTTGGTAAAGAATTTCCGAATATAGTTCCGTGTATTTTCCTATTTTCATACAACGCCGAAATCAAACCAACTGAACTCGACATACTAGTATTTATATCACTAATAAACTTTATTTTTGTTCAACTTAATAGGTTCCTACCGATTGCACAATTCATATTGTACGCGCAAACATCAAGTAACGTGTCCATAAAGGTTAGACATTTACCGTAGTCTGCTATTAAGCGTGTAAAGATACGAATTGCCTGAAAAGAAGAAATTTAGCAGGTTTTTTTTTAGTGCTCACTTTATTCCGAATCGGCTGTAATAAGTCTACTGGCAGTGTTGTCGTCTGATCCAGTTCCACATCCAGTACAACCTGACTGCTGCGCAGACATTTTGGGGTATTTCCACATACACTAACGTCACATCTGTGATTTGCGTGAGTACCCATACGTTTCGTGCCGGTAATGTCAGGCATGCTGACTTGTAGGACTTAGGCTTGTTAAAACCCGACGTACGAAGGGTTGTATACCCTTGAAAGACTTGCTGTCTCTTCAAAGTTATTTATCTATTAGCTTTCCTGGCATGTGTTGCAACGCCTATTAAATTTTTTAGGTTTCCCGTTCTGCCCTTCAGACACGGTTTTGCTCCACAAATATATCTTTGTTTTGGCACAAAAACCTTCGCGTATGTACGCACAACTCACGAAAGTTTCTTTTTTTATTTAATTTCTTGGATATTCCGTTCTGCATCTCTACCCCGTTTTGTTACCCCCCCCCCCACCCAAAAATGGTTGATCTTTTATTTTGCAGAAAACTTCACGGGCGTACGCTCAACTCATCAAAGATTCATTGCAAGCAGATGAATGGTAAAGGATTGCGTGGAGGACGAACAAACAAATATTCGTTTTCAATAGAAATATTAAATTGATTTTTCATGTCGGAGAGTGCGTCTGATACTCTGCTCTATTCTGGTGAAACCTATGTTACAGATTTTAATTAAGGGTGTTCAAGTTGGAAAAAAATCGTAATTATATATTTGCATAAATCAGTGTTAGTTTTGTAGAAGTTACTTGGGGGTATGTTTTCCTCTTACAAAAAAAATTAGCTCAGCCAGTTTACCATTTCA
>PNEQ01057602.1:0-14369 GCA_003012365.1 Medauroidea extradentata
TTCAACCCTATTTCCACACGGGAAATAAGGACTGGACGTATAATGGTTGATTGACAACCTAAAGCACATGTCCCTAAAGGTCGCAGATGTAAAATAGGTTGCGTTGTCTGTAAGTAAGCTCACGGGAGGGCCGAACACCGACCAAACACGGTCTGTCAAGTGACGCTGGATCTCCGAACTTCGTATGCTACGAGTAGCATTAAGAAACACAAAGTTCGAAAAGACATCCAGCACTATTAAAATGTACTTATTGCCCTTAGTAGAACGAGTGAGTGGGCCAAACACGTCACAGTGTAACACCTCCCATGAGTACATGATTTCATCAACACTGTACATACCCACACTGGAATTTTGGCAGGGCTTTGCACGCTGACACACATCGCAACGCCTCACGTACCTTTGTACGTCCACAAAGATTTTGGGCCAATAAAATCTGGCGCTTAGCTTACTTAAGGTGCCCTGACGCCCCAAATGTCCCCCAAAGGGGGAATCATGATAATACCTGAGGAGTTCCGGCCTGCAAACCTCCGGAACTACCAGATGTTTAGCACGCTTCCGACGTCCGGTATAGTACAGAAGCCCATCCGTGACCACATAAGGGACATTGTCACCTCGCGAAACCGCGTCAATCAACCCCCTGCAGAGCTCGTCTTCAGACTGCGCATCACTCAAACGATGGTAAAACATACTACTAGTTGTAAAGGCCGCACACACGCCATCTACTTCCTCAGGAACGGGAACGCATTCCTCATAGTCATCCAAACCAAACATACGTGACAAAGCATCTGCAGCCACGTTACTGTTTCCAGGGACGTGTTTTATGACAAACTGGTACCGGAACAAACGATACGCCCACCGGCCCAGTTTGCCAAAGTCACTCGAGTGTGAAAGCAGCCAGGACACAGCCTGGTTATCCGTGCACAAATCAAACTCAACGCCACCCACAAACGACTCGAATTTGGTGGTCCCCCAGACACAAGCGAGGGCCTCCTTCTCGAAGGCGCTTAACCGTCACTCAGAATCAGATACGAGTCCGGCTAGCGAATGCCACTGGACATACCGCACCATCCCTCCACTGTCCCAATGTCGCCCCCAAGGCCACGCTCGAAGCGTCTACATTAATCACAAAGCGCAGGTCGAAATCGGCTAAATACAGTGACGGCGCTGCGGCCAAGGCTGCTTTAAGGCCCTTAAAGCTATTCTCCTGATCGGGTCCCCATTCAAACACAGCGCCCTTCCGCTTAAGGCGGTTCAGCGGCGCAGCCAGTTCCGAGAACCGGGGAAAAAACCTGGCATAATACCTTAGCAACCCAATAAACCTGGACACGCCTTTCACGGTCTTAGGGCGCTGAAAATTTACCACAGGGACCACCCGGTCAGGATCCATGACCAGGCGCCCCCTGGATACGATATATCCTAGGAACTTCACGGAGGAAGACACCCACGTGACCTTAGCAGGATTCACAGTCAAACTGGCGTCCCTCAGACATGTCAATACAGCCCGCAAATCGTCTAGGTGTTGGTCCATAGATGCGCTGTAGACGATAATATCGTCTATATAGTTGATCACGCACTTAAACTTCAAATCTGCCAGCACGTGATCCAGGACACGTGAAAGGGCCTGAGTGCCAAACTTGGCCCCCATGGGTATACGGTTAAATTCGTACTGGGTCCATTGCGTGCGGAACGCAGTGTACGTGCGACAATCAGGGTGCGTTAAGATCTATTACAGAGTACATGGACGCCTTCCCGAGATGTTGCAACACTGTATCTACAGTAGGTGCAGGGAACGGGTCAAGGTGTATCTTCTGATTTACCGCAGACATGTCCGTCACTAACCTAAAGCCACCATTAGTCTTCTTAACCATGAAGGCGGGCGAGGCGTAATCGGAGGTTGACGGAGAAATCACACCAGCGTCCAAAAGTTTTGCCACCAATTAGCGCATGATCTCCAGCTTAGGAGGAGCATAGGTGTAAAACGGAACTCGAACTGGTACGTCATCTGTGATGGTAAAGCGATACGGCATCACGTCACACCGGCCGATGCGTAAAGCTACCACATCGTCGAACTCCCTTAATAATGATTCGACACTGTTGACACTCCGACTAGTGGTCGCCAAAATCTCACCTAAGGGGGCCAACCCTCGGCTTACAGAAGACAATAACCGACACGGGACCTCGGGCGCGAACTTAAACACTAGCTGGCCTGCAGGAATGTCGACCACTGCACGAGACCTGTGCAGAAAATCTAATCCCAACACGATATCGGCCACCAGTCCTTGAACCACCCAAAAAACATGCGACCAAGAGAATAATTCAATTTTGAAATGCAGTTTCGCTGATCTCACGCACCTCACAACGTGCCCATTGGCCACACACACGTTCAAGCCCTCTGAGGTATGGAGCTCCCTTAATAAATATGGATTCCGCTGAACTAAGGAATTCCACATTTCTTCTCGCACAAAAGAATGTGATACTCCCGTATCCACAAGAGCTGCTCGTTCATGAGCATAACACAGCACGGACACGAAACAATCATAACGTGCCCTATTAGAACTATTCCGCCGGTGACCCTTGGCACTTGCAGGTGCGGCGGCAATCCGTTTCCCGGACAGTTTGCTCGCACATCTCCTACGTCTCCGCAGCGAAAACACTTCCGCTTAACAGTTTCACACGTATTCTCCACTGAGAAGTAGATACGGAATTACAATAAAAGATTAAGAGAGAAATACTAAGCTGCTGTGGCCGGCACACGCGCGCCACTTTATTCCATTAAAAAATAGGGACAAATCCCTATTCGTACAGGGCTCGCGGCCGCGACAGCACACCCTCGACGTGTCGTCAACGCAAACAAACAATTAACCAAACCTAACTGGAAAAATACGAAAAAACAAGAACACTAAACTCAAACAAAAGGAACTTACCGATGACACGGCTCAGGTGTGGCACCGCGGTCGCAAGCTAAACACAACCGCCCACGGTCGGGCCCGGGAGAAGACTGATTGTCTTGCAGACGGGAGCGTCTGAGCTGGGCACGGGAGGGAGAAGTGGGGGAAGGAGGGGAGAGCGAACACGAGCACATCCGACTGCGGCCGAGCACGGCCGTAGTCCGAGCTGGAAGTTCAAACCATTAAGCGCACAGGGCACAAGCACCAAGTTCCTCCAAAGCAACCTCACTGCCAGTCCAGATCTTCAAGCGTGGTGAACCGGAGTCGCCGACTCCCGGTACAATAGAAAGGGAAACCAAATGACTTATCAAAATTAAATAATTCATGCTGAAAAACAGTGTCACTGACTATGCTAAGATAGGTATAGTAAAAACTGCATTGATGTTTTTTATTAGAAAAAAAAATACTGATTTAAAATAAATTGCCAGATTTCTGAAATTTTTTCATTACAAAAAATAAATTGTGTGGTTTTTATATTATATATCTTGATATAGCCAGAGTCACTGTTCATCAATGTGAATAGTTTCATTTCAGTACGTCAGTTAGTTTTCCTTCCTAGTATAAACCTGATTTATGCAAATTTGATCTTTGACATGCCATTATACAAAAACTATTACAGCTAAAATAATTTAGTTACTGTAAAATATACTCAAAATGTAAGTCTACAAAATGAACCACATCTCATACAAATACAGAAAATCTTAAAACTGTTAAAATTTTCAGTGAACCACCACGTTAAAGTTTAGTGTTTGCAGAACCTTCATAACAACACACATTCAAGTTGCTGAACTGACATGAACACAGTTAGATATTCATTCAACCAGCACACATGTCTGTTAATTGTTACATGTATATTCTCAACCTACATGCAAATATATGGTCCATACTGTAAGAATTCCATTATTTGACAGGTCATAAAAAGTAGGACAATCTAAACAAAAACATTATATAGCCTTCTACCACTATGTGCTTTCCAGCTGACAATCAAAACATGTCTACAGTCAAGGTATATATTATGATTGCAATAAAATCCTATATGTGTTGTGATTTTCTTTTGATTATTTTTTTTTATTTCTCAGACAACATTTAATGGCATTACCAAAAATAAATAAACATGTATGGACAACTTATGTTTTTTTTCTACTTAACATATGAAAAGAATAAATAATAGTAGCTTATTTGGTTACAACTAACTGAAGTTGCTAGAGCATATGACAGTGTAAGCAAAACATCTTTAAATTAACAAAATAAAAAAATAATACACACATAATTCATGCAAGCATTATTACAATTATTTTTCGTGTTGCCTTCAGTTTGGTTCTGCACTATCAGATCATAAAGCAGTATAGGCCTAGTTTAAGTTTCGAGCAGTAGACTATAAAAAAAACTTGCCTTTTGTGGTAGGGTCTGCATTTGAAATACCTGTGTTATCATAGTTATGCAACTCACAATACTTATAAAATTCTTGTTAACATATTTATTGTAGTCTACATAGCAAAAATTTGCACTATCACAACCTAAACAGAAATAATATATCAATATAAAGTGTAAGTAATAAACAAACATGGGTAGGCCTAATCGCCCAGATCAGCTTTCAATTATTTTGTTGGCTATCAATAATTAAACAAGTACACTTTAATGACTGGGAAATACATAGGCGTAGGTCTTCTGATCTTTGCTTTTAGTAATATGTAGGCCTACATTTTTGCAGCTGACAGGCACAAAACCACTTACTTCCTTTAAAAAACCCTACTTTTTGTACAAAATACAGTAAATTATTAATTTAACTCCTTGGAAGAAGCATATTTACATATAGGACTACAAGAAGAACAGTAAGTGTTTGGCGACGAATTCTGTTAAAATAAAATGTAGGTAAATTTTTTTTTTTTCTGTAGTACATTTCTCTGTACGGATTATCTGCTTCTTACTTGGCATCAGTTTTTTGTAGACATGCCACGCTGGTATAAGTTCTCGTCTTCCGAAACACTTGTTAATATCCCGTTGACGTTGGCTATTACAGGCTGGGTATTTTCATCCCTGCATTGCAATATGTTACAGTTACTGTACATATACTTACAAAATATTAAAATAACACCTTACAAGAATCACAAATGCACACTAACACACAAGAAGCTCAAACACTCGCAAATGGCAGTCCTATGTTTTGCTTGCCTGACGTCATAATATCCTGGCTATTACAGGCTAGGTTTTATAATCCCCAAATTACAATATATTGTGAAGTGTTTAGCCACTTCCCCATCTTGTTTAAATCTATATCAATTATTACTTTTTCTTATTTAAAATTAAATCTTTAATAACAGGCTATATGCTGTTTTCGGTATTAGTTCGTCAGGTGTCTGGGATAATACAAGAGGATTCAATAACCTAGTAATTGGGGACATGATTAATTTAAAGACATCCTTTCAAAATCTAAATATAAAAATTCTGTCAGAAATTTTAAAGTACATTTTCCTGGCTTGTTTGGTTTCAAATTGACCACGGTAGAGTTTTAATTAATTTTGTTGATATAAATTTTGCTTGTATTTTAACTAATTTTTGAGTTTTGGCAATTTTAGTATCTTATTAAATTTTTCCTGGTGAAGTACCGTAATCAGGGGTTACTTGAGCCACTTTTAAGAAATAAATGTTGTACATGAACAATTAAAGTAATAGTTTAACTAATTTCTTATAAACTTGGGTGTAGTGTTGTAGTTTATGTTAGCATGTACATAACTCTCACAAAAAGTTTACATAAAATGCTGGAAATAAAAAAAAAGGGTGGCTCAAGTTACCCTGCAAGTGGGGTTACTTGGCCCACAAATGTGATATCAATAAGTGGCTCATGTTAGGTCATTGTAAGGTAACATAAGCCATACACAGGATGAAATAAATGCTCACAATCACTCTAATTATGTAATATCAATATCTTGAATACTGACAAAAATCCAAAATTGTAATATCAGACATACAATGGGCCTATTTACATTATAACCAAACAACAAAATTCTGAAATGGAAATGCTTGATTAAGCACTACTAAATATGCACAAGTAAGGATTAGGTTAATCCAAAAGTTGTGCCTATTACAGAGATGTTTAGATACAAATAGATGTTTAATTACAAACAACAAAATGCAGAAGGTCACCCATGAAAACACTGGCATATTTCAAAAGGAAATGTATAGTGACCCCTACGAACTTTTACTGGTTGTACAACCGTAATAATATTTGGAAGGTCAACTGCCATAACATCATCAACAATAGGGAACACATAGTCATTTTGTAATTTAGATTTTTGTCGAAAAATCTTCAGTTTTACTCTTTTTTCATTGGGCAGCTTGCAGAGCAAAATCGCATAGAAACGTTTCTTCTCCGTTTTTTTTGTGTTTTTATTAAAGACAAGTTCAACAACGACATAGTCACCAATATGAAGCTCCTCCATTTGCACTGCACACTTTGTTGGCACTTTAGGAATTTTGTCTGGAAAGACCACGCTGGTACCAGTAAGGTCAGTTTCAGTACCCATGGATGAATCGCTTAAATTAGGTTCCGAATCTGAGTCATGCAGGGAAAACTCACCATCATCATCACTAGACTCTATATTCTTGGTTCTTGAGGAGGTAGAAGGTTCGGGTTCACTTCTGGTCATACCGGTAGCACCTTCTTCTGTATCAACATTTTCAATTCCTCTACCAGCTGGAACATTTAATTTTCTTCTCTTCTGTTTTCTAGTAGGCTCTGTCTCTTTTTTTCTACTTCCCTCAAGATAGGTTTCAAAAGTTTGAACCCAGTTGTCAGCAGTGCTACTGACGTCAGCATCTTTGTCGCTATTATAGGTAGACCTATCTTGTTTAGGAGGAAGCCTCTTCGATACGGTGTGCCGGTCCAAGGGTACGATCCCAGTTGCTCGAAACCCACTTTTCAAGTTTTTGTCAATATTTTCACTCAATTCCTCAATACATTTTTTCAAAAGACGAGGAAATCTGTCTTCGGGTACACCACCACGATTTTTCTGTTTCCAATCATCTAAAACCTGGCGCCATTTTATTTTGAGGGGGCGAAAAAAAGCAACATCTAGAGGTTGTGTATAGTGTGTGCTATTTGGGGGAAGCAGCACAAATTTGATGTTATACTTTTTACACTCTTCGATGATCCATGGTGAGATATGGCTGGAAAGATTGTCGCCTATCATTACTTTTGCTACATTTTCATCAAATTTTTTGAAATAGGGCAAGGCTACTTTCCTGAACCAGTCTTCAAAGATCTCTAAAGTAAACCACCCACTTTTAGATCTGTTGTATATGGTCCCTCTGAGTCCATTCTCTGTCCAGGAATCATACAGATTTCCTGCCTTGTATGTGACATAAGGTGGAAGGAGCGTTCCATCAGCTGTTCCTGCGAACATCACAGATGTGCTGGACTTAGAAAAGTCAATTATCCTTTCTGGATGTCGAGTACCTCGCCTCACCACAACTTTCTTTCGGCCAGGATCATCGGTCATATTAGTTTTGTCATAATTTAGAATTATGGCCAGATCAACATCTCTAATTGTCACTTCAAGTTCATCAAAGTAACTGTTTACAATTTCTTCACTTATGGCTGCTCTGCTTCTCTTAACATTTTGACACAACTTACTAGAAAAAATTTGTTTATGTCTCTGAACAAATGACAGAACAAACTCTGTCCCAGGAAGGTTGTTTTTGAACTGTAGTTCGGTCCTTCCACTTCTGTCAAGAAAGCCCTTGACAATCAGTCTAATGTCAAAGATGGTTAACGGGAACCCCCATTCTCCAGCCATGCACAGACATTCGGCTAATTTTAGTTGCTCGTAAAGTGCTAAAACGTGTGGCCTACCTGGTTTATTCCTAATAGTTCCACTCACAGCTCTATTGAGGGTAGCTCTTGGAATTCCAAACTCGATTTCAGCCTTCCGACGAGAAACACCACGTTTCACAGCTTCCACAGCTTTTTCCATGGAATCTCTGGAATAATCTTGGTATTTTCGAGCACCAGGACATCTTTTATAACTACGCACCATTTTGTACCCTAAAAATAGAGAAAATAAGCAAATTTGTATTTTTCTCCTCTCACATTGTATTTATTTGCAGTGTGGGGTAACTTGGGCCAGTGGCTCATGATGCCCCAATATTGACACAGCTGATCATACAGCAACATAAACAAATCACAGAATGTAAACATGATCTATCAAGTGAAATGGTGGGAAACTGCTTGATTGAGGTTAGGTAAACTTTGGGGATCAATGAATTTTGTTGAATTTTACTTGTCATACTGTTAAAGTTATAAAATGTAAAAACTTAACCAAAATTTACATAAAAAAAGACACATTCTATGAACTTACCTGAATTTTCCAGTAATAGTTACACAGTATCAACACATTCTTCACAAAGTTCTGGCCTTAAAAGTATGCTTACATACATCCAAACTGTAAACGGTAGTGCCAATATCAACATTTGAATTTTTCCTTGCTAATTGGCTCAAGTAACCCCTGATTACGGTAACTCCTTGTGTTGCAAGCTTCTCCAGGCTGTAGGATTTCTGACGCCGACGTTGTGGTTGATAGCTTGCTTCATGTAAATTCTTCTTGACGTAGGATATTGACGCACGTAGGTCAGCCATCGCAGGGGGTTGCTTAGGGTATTGCGTCGTGAAAGTAGTTCCGCTGTTGCACACCTTTTGTCCCCAATTATTATATTTGTGTGGATAAAGAATATTATTTTGTTGTAAAAACCATAACTTCAAATTTTGCAATTTATTGTTTTATGTTTTAAGTGTAATTTTGTTGGTTTTGATAAATTTTGGATTCTGTTGTATCACTCCGCCGAGGTGCGCTATTTGTTACCATGTCCGTTGCCGTGAGGTAGTCAGTGGGTGCCGGGCGCTGGCCTGCAGTGGTTGAGTTGGTGCTGGGCGCTGGCCTGTGGTGGTTGAATGGTCGGACGTGTCACGGGCACTGTGGAAAAGTGGGGGTGGTGGAAGAAGCCGAGATGGCTTACTCGCGCAGGCTAGGCAGTAGTCGGTGACTTAGTTTTTTATATGTAACCAGCTTTGGTTATTATTCTGAAGCTGTAATTTTGTGTTGGGAAACAGTAAAGGAGGGGATAAATAATGTAATCAAGTATTTTTTCTCTTTCGCTCATTACAGTATTAAAGAACAGACACTTGGGATTTAGCGTTGAAACGGACATGGTGAGAGCATAACTCCTCGACACAGTGGTGGTATTTTAGCAGACCTGAAATTTGTGATC
This sequence comes from Medauroidea extradentata, assembly GCA_003012365.1. Taxonomy (NCBI): domain Eukaryota; kingdom Metazoa; phylum Arthropoda; class Insecta; order Phasmatodea; family Phasmatidae; genus Medauroidea; species Medauroidea extradentata. The sequence continues at coordinate 9,213 of PNEQ01057602.1, forward strand.
CTTTTATCACGTATGTAAGTCGAGTGTTGATTGATCTGCGCTTAGTAAAATAAAATTACAGTATGAGTGAAAACTAGTTTTTTTATAAAAAACATAACCTCCAAATTTTTGCCTACGAGCTAGTAAATACCGAACAGTGAGACAGGGACACTTCTAGTGCTTCAATCATCATCATAACAAACACAGCAGCAATTTCACATCAGGCGCAAGCGAACAGGGACTTCAGTAGCCACGTTACATCTTAGCGTCATGAATAGGGACATCAACATCAAATCACTATACAGACAGACGCCCCGTCACATCTTTGCACCGCGAACAGGGACTACAGAAAGCAGGAGTGTTACAATATTAAATATGTGCACAAAATATTAAAGTAACACATAAAAAGAATCTTAAACACACACGAATGCAGTCACTTTTTCACACTCGCAAATGGCTGCCCTTTGTTTTGGTTACAGGTTGACTGATAACAATGCGGTTGTTTGTAAATTAGTTATAAAATTACGTGATTTGAATAGAATAAAATAGTTAACTTATTAATGCTGGATACGGAGCTGTGCTACTATAATATGTTTCCTCCAATATCTACAAACTATGTACAGTGCATACAGTGCGATGCTGAATACGTAGGCCCCACAATGAACACACTAAGGAAGAGGTTGAATGGCCACAGGGCCGATATCCAACAAGCAATAGCCAGTTCCAGCCTTAACCTTCAAGATACACCTGTTGCTGCACATGCAGCTTTCCACACTCTCTTTTGATGCCTGTTACAACACCAGAGTGGTGGCAGTCTTACCGCCTTCAGGTAATATAAATTGAAGAAGAGGCTATCAGTACGTAAAAAAGACAGAAGCACAAGTACTTATGTTTTGGTACTTGACAGATACACACAAAAATATAGGACGACACATAATCGCGGAAGCGCATATCGCGACGTTTCACTGCTTCCTCGGGCAAAATTACTTCAGATAATAGTGTAGAACTGTGGCGGTGGGAACTAGTCCGTCAGTGTATCACAAAACCTAGAGAACCACCAAGCCTCGACATCTGATAACTTTCCCGCCACACCCTAGCTCATTCCTTGGGCGCTAGGTGTGATAGTTACCAACCATCGTACCATCCGCCATATTGCAGTGTGCAATCACTTGCCGCCCAAGGAAGCTGGCCTGGCCAGCAAAACATCGTGACACTGTGTTTTGTGTTCTCCCACCTAGAAATACTGATTCTGTAAGTATTTGTGCATCTATGTCTACATATTTTATTAGTTTGTGGTAAATGTTTTTTTTATTATTGACATTTACTAGTGATTAGAAGTAAAGCAGTTTGTAATGTTAGTTACAATGGTGTAAACATTTCACATTTGTGTGTTTAGAAGCGGGCGTGAGAACCACGAAGCAGTCCCTAGTGAGGATGATTCATGTGGCGTAGAGTTTAAAAATAGTAACTCCAAGTCAGAAAAATCCAATAACACAAACATCTTGAGTGATAGTGGCAGCGGCCAGTCCAGGGAAGAAGGTGCAGACTCAGTAATGGAAGAGACAGAACTCCCCTCCAGTCACGATATGCTTGTGCGCAAGAAAACTTTATGGAAGGAAATGGAAATTGTGTCTGTACCACAAGTAAGTCTCATCAAACTATTGCCTAATTCACTTATTGCTGTCAAGTTCATGTAGAAAGAACAGCCTGTCCTCGTAGCACATGTCTGTTGTAAAGACAGCTAGAGATGCCGGGCTATGACGATGACCTCAGACTGGTCCCGAGGGGAGAGGCCCCAATTTGGACGAATGACAGTGCCTGTGGCAATATGCTTACACTGTATGCCAAAATTTTCACTACGTTAGCACTAGCATGACCAAATATTAAAATTAATGATATTGTTTGTTGAAGGCCAATTTTATAGAAAAAAAAATTGTATGCCGGAGGGGATTAACTAGTGTTATGTTGCCACATTGTCCATATAAAATGTATGTATACAATTTTTTTCCCCCTTTTAACAAGTTATTGTAGCATGAACATGTGTAAATATTGTGTGGCAGATGTTGTTACCTACGGTAATGACTGTTAGAAGCAGTGGTGTGTTGCAGGAAGCCTGGGCAGTGCTGTACATACAAATGCAGCTGTGTGACAACACGCTGGGGCAGTGGCTGTTGGAACGCAATGTGTCTGGAGAAAGCTCTGTGGATATCAGGCAGGCCCTCAACATATTTCATCAGGTCGTCACTGGAGTGCAGTATATTCATGCCAAAGGCATTGTGCATCATGATATCAAGGTACGTACGTCAATTGTGCAAATGGCAAGACAAAAGGTTATAAAAACTGTATTTAACCATTCAGACACTGTGTCACTGTACGTGGTCACACTGCGCGGGAATCAAATTTATTAGTGGTACTGTAAGCAAATCTCCCAGAAGCCAACATTTTCCACGTAGGTTGCATAATCAACAGTTATGGTTAAAACTTTGTTATGGAAATGACTAACTACTATGGTGTTTCAAGTTTAGACATTTTTGAAGCATAAGTTTTTAAACTACAATATTATGTGAATATTTTTTATCTCATTTCGAAAGTAAATTATAGTCTAACACCTGGTTATTCACGCTTATTAAGAGGGTCAATACTTTGGATAGTTATAAAACATTGAAATTCAAAATTTTAAATACGTAATCAAAATTTATTTGATAAAAACTCTGATAATTCAAAGTAACATTCATCTATACTTAATTCTCATTGAGGCACGATACACTGATGTGCTGGTTAATGAAGGTTGATGCCATAATAACCAGACTTCGGAAATTATGGATTTGCTGTGGAAGTTTAAAAAAAATAAATAAATAAATAAAAAATAATAATAATAATTTCTCATGTGATGCAGATACTGTAAGCTGCAAATTAGATAAGCAAAAGTTGACTGTATTTACATTTTTTCGCTACTAGTGTTTTGGTAACAGAAGTACACCTTTTCTTACTATAAAATTTGACAATATTTTGGAAGTCACAGAATTCAATCTTTGATTTCGACTTCAAAAAAGTGAACTTAGAATTCCCACACTTACTGTAGTAAATACAGAGTAGTATGACACATGTTTCAATGGCGTAACCATATTTCATTCTGCCCTATTTGATAAAACACACATGTTAAGGATACATTATAGAAAAAAAATATTTTTCAATATCACCTGCAAGAATAAATACAACTGAAAACTAATGAGTTTTATGCTACTTTGCTTAATTAAGTGCGGTTAGTATACCCAGAGCAGAGTCACATGTATAGTGGAACCCCGATTTTTCGAGACGATCATCAGGAATCGTCAGAAAATCTTTATTTAAAAAAAAAAAAATTAAAATGAGATTAAAAATTAAAGAAATTGCAGTTTTAACTATTTGTAGCTTAAACTCAATTTTATGGCATCAGATATTCATACAGTGCATGTTCCTGACAGTACTGCTGTAAAATTGATGGTCTCCTTAAATTGGGGTCTTGCTCTAACGAAAACCCCGCGACAGTATTTTCGGGAATTATGGACTCACGTAAAATCGAGATTCTACTGTAATTAATGTTAAAAAATTTTAGGGAGTGGTAGGGGGGTGTGACGGCCCACTTCTAACTAAGCCACTGTAATATTTGTTGATTTCTTAGCGCAAATATGAAGGCTTCTAGCAATTCTAGACCTAAAAAGAGTAACATGTTAGAGGTAAATAGTGTACTTCGTAAGTAAAGAAGGCTTTGGCCGCTAGGTTAAACGAACTGAATAAAATTACACAATGTTGAGGTACTCACAGGCTGGTATTTCTTGATAGTTTCACACATATAAAAGGGCGAACACACAGTTGCGCTGGTGCGCAGCGTTCCCCTGGCTAGACCAGCTTCATCAGGCGACGAGTTCAGGCTCACTGTGTGCGCAACCGTGCCATGTTCATCCTTTTATATGTGTGAAACTATCAGGTAGTACCAGCCTATGAATACCTCAACCTTCTGTCAGTTTACTACTACATACATTTTTTTTCTTTTTCTGTTTATAAATACTGTAAATTATTGTTGAAGTTTGCGTGTGTAATGTTCACAGCCAAGCAACATATTTGTGAATGCAGACATGAGCCAGGTGCAGGTGGGAGATTTTGGCCTGGCTTGCTGCTTCCAGCACTCTCCAGAACCAGTGACCTTGGTGTCTCCAGACTTCTCCAGTGTACGTAGCCACACAAGGGAGGTGGGCACTGTGCCGTACGCTGCCCCAGAGCAGCTCAGGGGCAAGTGTGATCCCAAGGTGAGCTGGCCAGTATGCTGGTGTCTAGAGCTAGGCTGTTACATCATCACCACCATCACCTAGCAAAGTTGTGCGGTAGTAAAACAGCCACCTTACGTTTGGGAGGACCCAAATATCCTGAATTTGCCCCTCCACTCCAAGTGAATGTTGGGATGGATCTTTGAATTGACCCTGGCCAATCCCCTTTATTTTTCTCCTGTATACATCTACCAAGGTTGTACATGTGTTCAAAAGCACATAAACCACCCAATATATAAATAATCATTTTGTTTATCGCATAGTTTGCCGAATTGCCTCCATCTTTCTTTACCTCGCCAACATTCTTCAACTCTCAACCTTTCTGTGGTGTAATTTGAAACCAGTATAGACATTAGCTATAGTATTTTGATATTGCCAAAATAAATAAGCTAATGTCAGTCAAGAAAATTTTATATAAAATAATTTTTTTTTTTATTCCCAGAGCGATGTGTATAGCCTGGGAATTGTGTTGTTTGAGTTGCTGCAGCCGTGTGCTACCAACATGGAGCGGACCAAATTGATCTCCGACCTCAAAACTAAAAATATCCTGCCAACAGAACTTGAAAACCTAGCTCCAGAACTGGTTTGTAAATGTTTTCTTTACATTTATGTAATATTAAATCCACATTGTACACTAGACCCCCGATTTTACGAATACTCACGGTTCCTCTCATCGCATTCGTAAAATCGCTACCTTCGTAAATTCGATAGCGGCTTATTTTGCCCCCCCCCCCTACCCAACCTCCCGACCTAATACGGAAAATTTTAAAATTGCATTTTTTCTGCAAAGTGTCTCTAGGCCCCGACTTCCGTAGCGTTTTGCGGGAACTTAATTAACGTAATAATGTAAATATAAATTGATATCAGTAGCCAG
>PNEQ01057603.1:5332-31866 GCA_003012365.1 Medauroidea extradentata
AACCTAACCTAACCCAACCCAACCTAACCTAACCCAACCCTAACCTAACCCAACCCTAATCTAACCCAACCCTACCCTAATCTAACCCAACCCTAACCTAACCCAACCCTAACCTAACCCAACCCTAACCTAACCCAACCCTAACCTAACCCAACCCTAACCTAACCCAACCCTAACCTAACCCGACCTAACCTAACCCAACCCTAACCTAACCCAACCCTAATCTAACCCAACCCAACCCAACCCAACCCAACCTTCCCCTCAATTTACACTTTGTTGCACCAAGTTGCACCAAGTGTTCTTGAGTGGTTTAGAATTGTTCAGAGTTGCACTGCATGATGCTGAGTTGCAACGAGTTGCGCCGAGTTGCCCTTAGTTGGTATGATGTCCCTCAGTTTTCCTGAGTTTCCCTGTTATCCTGATTTAGCCTGTGTTAGCCTGATTTAGCCTGTGTTAGCCTGATTTACCCTGGGTCACTGTGTGTATTTCTTGAGTTGCAAAGATTTGCCCTAAATCACAATGACTTACCACGACTTGCCATGACTGCCATCAAATTACTACAGCTCTCCACGACTTGTGACTTGTCATTACTTTCTTTGGCTTTTTATGAATTCCCGTGTCTTTTTATGACTTTCAATTACTTGTGACTTAAAATACTTGTTTTGCTTTAACTATACCTCATTATGACTTGCAATAATTTTTTATAATTAATGGCTTTTTGATTAGCAGTGACATGCTATGGCTTTCAATGACTGGTGTGAACTTGCCATGACTTTTTATAATTTCTAATTTTTATGATATTTAACGACTTTTTACATATGACTTACTATGGCTTGCCATTACCTTTTATGGTATTGCACGACTTTTTATATTATGCCCTGACTGATTTGTCAAGGCTTACCATTATGTACCACTTGATTTTTCACTACTCTTCTCGGTTTTCTACGAATCGCCATAAACTTAAGTAACTTGCCATGGCTTGATGTAACTTGACATGACTTGTAAAGAATTGCCATGACTTGTAATGCATTGCCGCGACTTGTAATAACTCGCAATTCTGCCTGCATTAACTTCAGACATCCTGCACTGACACGCATAACCTATTCTAACCTAATTTTTACATTCACAAAATTACCTTACACAATCTACTGTAGTATAATTTAACTTTACAATTAAGTTACGTTATAATAAACTATCGCAAATAAAATATGCAAATAAAATTTAACCTTCTCTAACCATAACTTAACATACTAAAACCTAACCTACCCTAACATAACCTACATCAACTTAACGTACCATACATAACCTATTCTAATCAATCCAAACATAAACAAACCCCTTTCATTATATACGTCACCCTAACATACCGAGTCTAAAAGTACTCAATTCTAGCTTACCTAGGGGCCGCGGTGGCCGAATGATCAGACCATTCGCCTCCCACCAAGGCGATCCTTGTTCGATTCCCGGCGGGGTCGGTCCCCGGATTTTCACACGTGGGAATCGGGCCGGACGATGCCGTTGGTCGGCGGGTTTTCTCGGGGATGTCCCATTTCCCCCGCCTTTTCATTCCAGCGCTGCTCCTCACCACATCACCCCTCGCCAGCGCTGACGACCTCGATGTTAAGCGTTGACCAAAATCTCTCACACTCACTAACTTACCTAAAACTAACTTATCCAATCTTAACCCAACCCAATCTAACATGACTTAAACAAACCTTACTGTATATCTAATCAATTTATACTGTTAGACATTTAATTAAATATGTATATTAAAGGAAAGAGAGCGGATTTGAGATGATGTGTGGGCCCGCAGAATTATGTTGTGACCCCATATGTGAGAAAACACAAACATAAAGCAGCTTAAGCTATCTGTACTTAAAAAAAACGGTTTATCATTAGCTTTCAATTTTCTTTTATAAATTTACCAGGAATCAAATGAACAAGTAAGAAAACACGTGGTGAAATACTGTCATTTTTTTCCAAAACATATATTGGTTTCTGTAAACTGTAAAACACTTTATTAATATGTACACAGCCTGGTTAAGATTTCAGACTATTGTAAAGTTCATACAATAACATATTTATACATATACACTTTTTTTGACAGTCTATAATACAAAAATTGAGATGGTTTTAAGATTGTCTGCAGTGAAGTTGGCTAAATTGTAATGGTTTGATAACTGTAAAAATAAAGTAAAAATTACTGTCACAAACTGTATAAACCACACACTTTATTTTCTAATTAAATAAAATAGCCTACTGCCAAATTAAAGCATGTTAGTGCACACTATAGGAGGTTTGTGATTATACTGAGTAGTTTTGAAGAACATTTTGTTAAGAAAGAATAATACGTAAAAATATTATTTATTGCGGCCTCAGACGTTAACTTTAGAGATCGGTTATATTATATGTGTGTGTATATGTATATACATATATGTATATATATATATATATATATATATTACAAACACACACATACCTTAAACCGGGGCTAATTTTTTTTTGGTGGCTACTTTGCATAAAAAAAGTGGAGCAAAGTAACTCCACAGTTTGCATTACTACCTACGACCTGAGGGGAACCCCCACAAAGAATTTCACGGTTCTAGGTCCAGTGGTTTGGGCTTCAGTTTGATATGTCAGTCAGTCAGCTTTCATTGTTATATATAGAGATAAAGCCGAACCAGGGCCGCTATTTTATAAAGAAATAAAAATATGAATTAACAACAAAGATGTTCTGCAATTAAAGTACGCTCAGCGAAGTGGACTGGATAAATCTGTTTGTATTTGTTGTTTTAAAGATATACAGAGAATATAGTAACACCATCAATTAATACGTAATTAAAAATTAGTTACTATTTTCTGTAGTACACGCGGGCGAAGCCGCAAAGGGACAGTTAGTGTGTGTGTGTAATATATAATATATGTAAAATACCCATAGGCATTGCAGCACATGCCGGGACAATTAGTTTGCTATAAAATATGCCGCTATTGAGCGTATAGGTTGTGAATTTGTTTTGGTTGGAATATTTAACTGTCTTTGAATTCTGGTAAATTTATTTAAAGCAGTTACCTACAATGAAGTAATACGATGCAGGCATTGTGGTCTCCGAGGTAAAATTCGCACTACACCTCGAACAGCTGTCTGCAAACTGCAATGTTTCGTTAGTAACATTTAGTCGCAAACCAAACGCAGACTACCAAAGAATACGTAACAAGAAACACATCATAGTTAAAGATAACACGCTAATTACCAAGTTTATTTGCAAACAATGTAGGTTTTGTGTGAAGTATTGGCAAAGGCCTCCTAAGCTAGTCGTCGTAGCACTTGGAGTCTACCCAAGTTATGCAACTTGTTTCTAAGACAATGTGAATGGTCTTAAGACCTGCGTTGTGACCTTCGACTACCTCAAAAGCTGCCTTAAAATATTCTTATTATTCTCAGAATAGACATTGAAAGTAAATTTATTGGTAGATAGGAGGGGATGAACACGATAGGGACTCGAGCACCAATGCCATTCCATCATGCAACGTTAAAAAACGCGGTAAATTCGTTTATAGTTATCCTAAAACATACGTTTATAATTTATTATAATATGCACCTGGCCGTTATTTAAAAAAAATTAGTAATAAAATATGTTGAAATTTTTGTTAATGTATAACATTGGTATCATTTTCAATGACAGTTTTATTTTCAAAGTGTAAAATATACTTTCACCATTTGGAAACAGTAGTTGGAGAATCTGCGTAATCGTATCCCTAAGAGCATGAAATGTCTGTCATATTACATTCTGGATAATACTCTACTGGCATTTCCTGTAAATTAAAACATTTAATGGAAAAAAAATATTTCTAAAGGCAAACCTGTGTTCAGGCCCACAGGAACAGAAGTTGGAATACGCCTGTTAAATAACGAGTTTTGACTTCTTGCGGCTTCAGTTTAACATTATTCCTCCCGCACTGTTATATACTGGTCACGGTGAAGGATAAACATTTTCGGTGACTGTGTTGTCAAGATTAATAAATGTAAATGTATTATTGTGGTGACAGACATAACGTTTTTTGGGAGCGATACACAACATGTATAGTAAGTAGTTGCAGTACAACGTACAGTCCATCTAAAAAGATTTAAATGACTCCTAATTACAATCACAGGGGGGTATGTTGATTGAAAAATATCTAGAGGAGGACCATGTTTGCGATGTACGGACCAAATAATGAAAGACGTGGGATGTAAGACCTAAATAAGAAATGATGAGGAGAGACACGGAGAGTGGAGATCTATTGCCAACCTGACTGCTGCATAAATCAATCCTTCAACTGACCACTACAGAAGAAGAAGAAGTTGCAGGAAGAACGAATTGTCTAAAAGTAATTGTTTACCTGGATGCTATTGCTCTCTTCACCGTTAACAACCTTCAAGTTCCTTTTTTACTGTACTTCAGTAACAATAGAAGATGTTTGAAGAGTATTACAAGTACCCTCTTTACGAGAACTTCGAAAATCACGCCAAGTAAAATATTTCTCACATTTTAATTTGTCGAAGCAAGGCGCTTCCGTAAACTTAAAATAAATTTCCGCGTTGTCCGTATTAGTATTAGCGTCTCAGAATAACTTTAGTTCAGTGACCTCGTTACAACCAATGTAGATTTTACAGCCCATTAAGATAGTGTATAAGTAAACATCCTGTTTTTAGACTTCGTTCATAGCAGAAATATTTTCAAGGGACAACGACGGACTTGTATATTGGGAATGGCCAGCGAGATTGTTACAGTAGGTACTTCAAAATTTTTAGTTTTTGGTCAAGGCAGATCCACAAGCTAAGTTAATGAAAGTACTCTATTAAATTATACACGCAAACCTAGGAGAATTATACCTCATTAAAAAAAGAAAACTTTTATATGGCACACTTTTGAGCAAAGTGAATTTTACGGCCCTTTTATAAAATAAGAGTTTGAAAACAGTAGGCCTATTTCGGATTTAAAAATACAATTCGGTAGACAACATTAAGTGTAATTGAGATGTTTACCCTGTAAGGAAATCACTCTTCAAACGTTTTCCCTTTATGAAAATAATAGAGGTGACCAACCTGTTAAGAAAAATACACAAAACTATTGCTGTGAAAATAATACGATACTTGGTAGGTTATGTAGGCGAAATGTGCTACTTCCAACAAAGCAATTGTTTTTACATGCGCCGTGCTTTCAGGAAAATTAATCCTATAATGCAGTTCAAAAATATGCCGCAAAATCCAACTAAGTGAGCTTCAAAAACGTTGGCGCGACTAGGTTATTTTACAACAAATTTGATTTTGCGCCACTTAAATTTGTTTTTTTTTTTTTTATTTGAGAGAAATATCCTTTAAGTTTATAAGTAACAGAGTTCGAGTTCGATTCCTGATGGTGTCGCCCCAGAAGGTCATATGTACCCGTTGGCTGGGGTTTTTTCTCCATACTTCTTCCCCCCCTCCTGGCCTTACTATCCAGTTAGCCTTCATGCATGTTACATTCACCAACGCTCAAGAACTCGGTGCTTTTTTCACTCTTTCCTCACAGTTTCACCTACTTCTGTTTAGTTAGAGTAGTATTTAACACAATATCAGGAATATAAAACTCTTTTGTCTCTTCAAGTTACGTAGTAATACGTTTTCTCACACTACAGCGGTGTACACTGCAGGGTGCAAATTTAAAAAGCATAAAATCTAGGGCTCGTCTAAAAAAAATTACGCATAATAGGATTAATAGCGTAATGTGGTCCTAGGGGCGGTGTACAACTATAAGAGTTTTTATCTACCTATTATTGCAGGTATGATCTGCTTCATAAATTAATGTACTTAACGGAAAGTTGTCAATTGTAATTACAGAAACAAAATAAGTTATACTTTATATGGGAATCCATGTAACAGCAAATGCGAAGGAAAGTGAAGTTCTCTTTTGTTAAAGTGACAATATTTCTTCGTAAACGAACCGGTAAAAATGAGTAGCCAAATCGGAGTTTAATATATTTTCACGTCTAGATATATAAATCTTCATGCCTGAATAAAATTTTCCCCCCGAACTTTTAACACGTATATTTGGTATACTATTGAATGCGGCCCTAGAATTATGGCAGTAACAGTTGTAGAGTGTTAAGTAAGGAGAGACACTGGCAAGGATGTAGCGAGGATGTAGGTTGTGAAGAGTGTTGTGTGGTGTTGCAGGGCGCAGCAGCTGGATGGCGGCTTCTTCGAGAAGTTCGGCTCACTGCTGCGGGAGCACCAGGAGCTGGCCCAGGCCAAACACGCTAGGACTCAAGCTAGACAGGCCGGACATGTTGTCGACGAGGCAGCAGTGGAGGAAGAAGAAGACGTGGAGGCGGCTGAGGAGGTCGTGGTTCTCGACGACTCTGACTCGGAGCCCGAGCCGGCCAGCAAGCATGACCTCATATCCACCGCCATGGGCTGGAACGTGAGTCTACCTTCCTCACCTACTAGTGTAACATTCTGTCTGGATGTGTTTTGCGCCTTCGAGGCCTAGAAGTGCGGAGACGGCGAGGACGATACAGCGCGCGTATCACGCCCCACTCTTGCCACTAGGTGTAAGACACTGAACTGGCGTGCAAGTCTTCTCGCAGACATTCAGTGGTGACCCAATCACTTTATGACGTTATGTTACTGATAAAGGGGTATTGCGTATGCCTATACCCAGGGGCGTCATAGAATTTTAAGTGTATAAATTATATATTTTTTGTATTTTGTTATTTAAATAATGCTAACTTAAGCACACAAGCTGAAGTTTTATTATTAAAGTTTCTAATTTATACATGCAAAAAATTTTTTCGGTGACAGGGACCTTGTTGCATCTTTTTTATTAATTAAGCATGTATAAATTTGAAACTTTAATAATAAAACTTAATTTTATGTGCTTAAGTTAGCATTATTTAAATAACTAAATACAAAAAAGATATTTTATCCTACACTTAAAATTCTGAATCCAAGGGGGGGGGTGCATTTGCCCCCCTGCCCCACCCACTAAATGACGCCCCTGGGTTCGCCCCGGTGTCCTGAGATGGTACGTTTACATCATGTTCGATACACTCTGATGACACTCAGTCCTCTGCACGGCCTCACCTTGACTTGATTGTTTGAATGTACGCGCCACTTAATTCAGCTTGAAGCTTACTTGTGCCTAACAAAACACAGTTCCAGGTTTGATTTTGAATTTTTCTTCACCACCGCTAGAATTTGGCCAGAGTGTATGTCGATATTAGTTAAGACACGACCATGCTAAGTTTTACCGTTTAGCCGGGCAGTAGTACACCATCTTCTCGAAGATCTGAACGCGGACGTCATTTTATTCGTATTCTTCTCAGCGAACCCTTTCATTTGATGCATATATCATGGGAGTGCATAAAAAGTAACTATCCCGCCATCTTGGGCGGTCCGCCATATTGGATTTAGAATGAAGTCTCTTAGCTAAACATGCATTGTCATCCAAACTAAATGTATATGTAAAATTTCAGCTCAATCGGTTGAGGATAACTGCTTTAAAATTCAGTAGCAAGATTTAACCCGAACAAACTTACAAACATTGCAAGTTAAATAAATGCTTGTAAAATCACAAATTTTGTCACAAGAACAAGCCACAATCACAAAAAAAAAATTGAGGAAGAATTAAACATTATTTTCCAAAACAACTTGCATGTGGGTGTGCACAGTACGACTGCGTAGTGTCTCGAACTTTTCAAAGCTTGTTGTTAAAAACAATTTCAGTTCTTTGCATAGATAAAACAAAACCTCCTGGGTGCTGTCTACCCTAGAGCCATGGTAAGAGCAGGGACAGTAGCTCCATATATGCCACAATTGAGTTTTTTTGTTCATCTCTGTGGGGTCTACATTGCTTATAGGATCTTTCACACTGCTTTTCAATTTCCTTGAAGCTGTGAGAAATTTAATCATGCCTAAATACACACTTAAAACACTTATAGGCCTAATACTTCTTCTCCAGTTTTTATTTCCTTATAAATGTTTTTTCTCTTTTCTGTTTAGATAATTGTTTTTGTCAGAAAGATATGTCGTGAAAGTCAACTGAACCCGTGATATGTAAATCTCTAGCCAGGGTTCTGTGGAGAATCCTTACGAGACTATGAACCTGGTGTAAAAACGGTGTTGAGACGTGTCACGCCTGTTACTATTTGTATGCGAAACTGTTTTGGACACACATAACATATTGTATTACAATTTTAAAATATTTATTAATATAAATAATATTTTAGAACCTTTTAAAGTGCTTGAAATACTTTTTCCACACTGTTGTAACTGCTAAAACACATTCTGATTCGTAACGCAGAAAACTGGAAACATGCGTTACCATTTTCTGCATACTACTCGCAAATAAAAATTGCATGGACGCCGCTTAAAATCCCATGGAAAAAATCACTCCACGCTAGATTGACTCGATGTGTGTAGAGTCGATGCGGTTCTTATCAAGCGCGGCAGTCTGACCCTTATCGCTCCGCTGTTTCCGAACATTAAACGGGGAAAAATACATTCGGCAAATAATTATTGTTAATATCTATTGAAATGTAAAATACATATCTAAGTATAAAGAAGAAACAAAACTTTTCAGTTTTCATGAAGCAGTACTTTCAGAAATGTGTGTTATGATTATTTCTGTTCCAAATAGTTAACTTTAAAGTTGAGCTACAGTTAACTATTTTTAAACACGCATTTGCGATGTCAATGCATGGTTGTAAGCTTTAGACATAACCCTTAGAGAAGCCTTCTTCGTCTAAACTATTCCATGGCTAGAGCCACGATTTTATGGCGAAAGATTTTGCAACATTTGGTTTCGATGCGTCATGTGCACACCTGCAGCTCTGCTACATCGTCTGTGATTGGATGATTTTACTCTCACTTGCCTTGGCAATTCATAGACGTACAGACTCACAATAATCGTATTCTGATTGGTGCAGTCAAATGAGAAACGTTTCGGAACAAAGTCACGCTGCCAGTATCCTTGAAACAGAACTGCCGATGTGCACGTGAGTCACTGAAACAAAGTGGGGCAAAAATCTTTTCGCGACAAAATCGTGGCCCAATCCATGGCCTATGTTTAGGAACATCACAGTATCCGCATGGATCGATTTCGCAAAACTATTTAAAAACCGATATCAGAATGGTCTAGAGCACTTCTTGTGAATCTTACAGTAATAGTTTGTAGTATTACAATTTTTTTTGAAACTATCTCGACTCTTATAGGCCGGGTTTATAAACCCACGCAACAACGCAAGACGCAAAAAAAAAAAAAGTACCTACAACGTCGATATATACGCGGTTATAAAATACCCAACAAACGCAAGTACATAAGGTTGTAACGCAAGAGTTCATCTACCTTCAACATTTTGCATTTCACCGCCTTCTATGTCGACAGTTTGTCCGGCGAAAACATTTGAAACTAGTTTCAATATTGTATTTAGAAGGCTGTGATCCCGCCATTTCGTTACCTGCTTTTATGTGTATGTTTTAGAATGAGTCTCCAAATACACAGTGGTTATATTTATTTGGTAACTATTTAAAAATACTCGCAACAATCGAATATTTAGAAAACTGAGATGAGTGACATGGAAAAGTACAGACAGAAACTTTCTGTTGCCTCTTCGAAACTTTGAGTGGTAGTGTTGGTTGCATTGTGTGATGTTTATAAACGACTTAAATTTTGTTGCGTATTTTACGAAAAAATGCGTTTTTAGCGTTGTAGCGTAGTTTATAAACCCGCCCTTATAAACAGCACCGAGAGGTTGTGTGAACTGGTCGAGATGAAGTGAGTGTGTTGATTGTAGCACGAGTCTTGGCTCAACAAACACGGTGACCACGTGTGAGGCCCACATGGTCCCGGGAGGTGGCCCCTGGTGTTTGTTGGTTCTTGCGAGCCCAGCACGTGTTGGACAGACCTTGTATCTCGTATCTACGTCGTGGCAGCCATCTCTCGGCTTCCGCCATTATGTTACCCGCATGGATACACACATAATACACACACACATTGGCCACGCAAGATTGTGAACGGTACTAAGGTTAATTCTACTACAGGATAGAAAGTTTGTCACAGGGAACATTTCTGCCGCTTGAGCGCTGGTATCGCTAATGGCAGCAAACTGACCATTCACAGAGGTTCTCTGAATATTAAGTTACATAAAGTTGGTAATTTAAAACTCAAAATTGGTTTACTTTCACTTTAAAATAAAGTTAAATGACTTCTGTCATTTCCAAGCCTATTTAAATGTAATTTTACTACAGTTTCGTATTTTTCTGGTCCCTTTGCGGTAGTAGCGCACCTAGTGGCAGAAAATTTCCCTGTGTCAAACTGTCCCACAAGAAAACACATTTTCTTTCTAACCTGTACTACTAGTACAATTACTTTAACGGTAGATACATATATACATATATCGATGGTCTAGTTCGAGACTTCAACAACTCAAGATTATTACGGCCTATTGGAGTTTAAGGGCGCGGTCTATCGCAATTTTTTTATTTTTTATTTGTACCAGATACTTTTTTTTTCTTATTTCAGACACAAAATGTGACAAAATTTGGCTCTAATGAAATTTTTTTTATCTTTCATAGTTTTCGCGTAATGGCTTGTTAGTCATATTTTGCATGTTTCCGTTTTAAGGACTACACTAAAACCAACTCATATACCAAACTAAAAAAAATCACAGTGGATAAAGACTTTGCAGGCTACAATGTCATGCTCATAAAAATAAGGAATAAAAATTATTTGTATTAAAAAAAAATGATGAAACTGAAAATGAAAATTTAAAAAATTCAATATTTTTTTAAATACAAAAAATTTTTATTTTTTATTTTTATGAGCATGTCATTGTAGCCTGCAATGTCTTTATCCACTGTGATTTTTTTGAGTTTGGTATATGAGTTGGTTTTAGTGTAGTCGTTAAAACGGAAACGCATGCAAAATATTACTTTAACAAGCCATTACGCGAAAACTGCGAGGGATAAAAAAATTTCATAAGAGCCAAATTTAGTCTCATTTTGTGTCTTACAATAAGAAAAAAAAATATCTGGTACAAAAAAATTAAAAATGGTGACGAAAATTGTGGCAGGCCGCGGCCTTAACATTCTCTTACTGGTTCATATGCAGCACAGCTACTGTCTCGGAACTATAAATGAAATTATGATTTTGGTTCTACAAGTATGTAATTGACAGTTGAAAGATACGAAAGCTGTTCTCGTTTATTAAGCAATTACTAAGTTAAGAATTCAATATTTTCAGTTGTTGACGTCTTGAAATGCGCCCCATGATATAACCCCCTCGTCCCACTCTCCTCGTGTGCCATGGTTAAGTTGAACGTTGCCTCATTCGTCGGAGGGTGAAATTGCTGGCATAGCGTCTCCAGCTCGTAATTACACGGCGCCGTGTTATTTCGGAGCCGCGCCCCCCCCCCCACATTCTTGGACACACAAGCTACGCAACGGCGTGCCGACGTGGGACACTGGCTATATTTACAACGTCGTGTTGCGGCGATCTGCGCCGAACTATGATTGATGACCGCCCACCCGTGAACCTGCTGTGACACTCTTGACTCTCGGTCGTCGCCTGACGTTTAGTTTTAATTTTTACCATTAACTTTTGTTTCATAAACATTTTACAAGCTAAATTATACCCGTAGAATGTGAGTGCCGGATCTAGATGTTGGCAAGAGGGGGCATGTCCCCCGGGCGGCATATCGGATGGGCGGCAGGCTGGTCCCGCCTTATTTAAGAAAGTTAAGACAGACAAATAATATTCGTCCACAAAAAGCTCATTCATGTAATAATGAAACTGTAATAAATTTTTTGTTGAGAAAATGTAATTAACGTTTATTTGTAAACATAAAGCTAGAGTGTCGTTTTGTAGTATGTTCTTATATTGTTTATGTACACATCAACGCCTGTAAATTAAATAGAAATGACGAGTTTAATAATTTCGTGTCATTATTTTGGACAGATTTTTCACATAGAAAAAATTCAATTTCTAAAGTACTTACCTAAACTCTATTAATATTACAGCAGTGTTATTTTTCTACCCAATATTTACTTGTCTTGCTGTAAAATTCGAGAAAACAAAATTAGGAAGGGGACGGCATAAGCAATCTTTGCCCCTCTTACAAAATAATCTGGATCCAATACTGATAACTAGGGACGGGAAAATTTTGCGAATTCAGTGACTCGCATATAGAATCCACTGTGCTATGCATATTAAAGTCCCGTCTATTCGTTGATTGTCTGCTGTTCCAATGGGTAGCAGCTAGTGGACAAATGGTCGGGGCTTGAATGCATAGTATAGTTGATTTTAACATGCAGGTCATTGAATGCGCGATATTTTCCTGTCCCTAGTTATAGCACAGAATGAAATCCTTTTATTAATTAGGCTTATGTGATTACCGAAAATTACATCCTTTTAAATTAGCTTTCGGCATTCCTGAAAGTCAAATTAATGAAGAGTAACACAACTTGTTGTACCGTCATTTGGAGTGAAGTTGACCAATGGGACAGAGATGATAAAAAAACATGTCTAGAAAGTTGTAATTTTAATCATTTACAGGGACATCAAATAACTAATCAGCCATTATGATATACGCTTTAATACAGAATATGTAATAATCGTTTCATAATTTCGCAGTTATCTTCACCCCAGTGGTGAACTTCACCACATTTGACATTACTAACTGTCCGACCGCAAGTTAGCAAGAGTGTAATGTAGCATACCACACAATGTCGGAGGTATTCTTTAAATAAATACACTTATATATATATATATATATATATATATATATATATATATATATGCATGCAAGTTTGTGTACAAATAGATTATAATACATTACGTATCGATAGAAATGCGAAGTGTAACTTCGATGACCATACCTGTTTTTGTATCGTCTGCCTTTGAAGAGTTTAAGAATAAAGTTTTCCTTTTGGTAATTTGTGTATATTATCCAGTGGAACACTTAAGTAACATTTTACGTATTAACGTAACCACTATTTTATAGCAAACGGTTCCTAAATTCACCAACTGGTTACATAAATGTCGAAAATTAATAACATATTTCACCTTACCACTTACAGGGTCGAATTGTGAAAATTTGTTTTCAATTTACGTGAAAATTACTGTAGACCGTTGGGTACGAGCTATAGCCTAGAAAATATTAATTTAATTACACATGTTCATCCCTGAGAGTTTGAGTTTAGAAAAATTCAGAAATAAGGTTTACGGTATTTACGTAATAGTCATTAAAACGAAAAGAAACTCTGTTGATGGGTATATCGAGGATTTGTCGAAAAAATATCTTACGTTTTTTCACTCGTAGGGGTGAATGTAAAAAATCTATACATTGCATTTTAAACATTTTATATGCATACAAGTAAAAATTACGATTTTAACCGGTTGGTTTCGAGCTATACTGACAATTTACAAAATAGCATTACTTTCTTTTTTTCTCTTGTGTCCTCTTGGTGTGTCGAATTTCGAAAAATTTTGAAATAGCTTTTCGCTTACTAAGTAAACGGCGTTATGTAGCGAAAATCTATATAGAAGGGTTTAATAGGTGTCGAGCTTTTATTGAAGAGACATTTCACAAATTTCCACCTATTAGAGGTCGAATGAAAAATAATTCTCAACATGTATTTGTAGACATTTTGTGTTGGTGTGTGTTTGTGGGTGTCCGTCATAGTGAAGTTAAAATCAAGACGATACCCCGTCGACGATTAAATCAACGATTCATCGAAAAAGTTGGCCCTTTTAATCCTCTTACGGGTTGACGTCGAAAAATCTTTTTCTTGGAGGATGCCTACATCTTAAGGGCAAGCTGCTCTCAAAATGTAATGTTTCATGCCCAGCGGCTTGGATTTTGAGTTAGATGAAAGTTTAGGCAGCAGGGTTGCTTCTTTTTATATCTATATAAACATGGGATCGCGTATGCGCTCAGGCCTATATTTGCTAGCTCACAACTATGCTCATAGACTCTAGTGGGCCGCGGTGGCCGAATTGTCAGACCATTCGCTTCCCACCGAGGCGACCCGGGTTCGTTTCCCGGCGGGGTCGGTCCCCGGATTTTCGCATGTGGGAATCGTGCCGGACGATGCCGCTCGTCGGCGGGTTTTCTCGGGGATCTGCCGTTTTCCCCCGCCCATTCATTACGGTGCTGCTACATACTCAACTCATGTCACCCTTCACCAACGCTAAAGACCTCGATACCCAAAATCTCTCACTCACTCATACTCACCGCTTCTAAGAGCAAGCAGAATGTCTTCTTTTCGGGGACACCCATTAACATGAATTATTATTTGCGAATGCAGCCAACCTTGAATGACAAAAATATAGAATCGTGTGTCGCTTTTTCGGCAAATTAGATCACGTGCAGCTACCAAATATTTAGTAATATATTCCTGTGCACTATCCCAAGTTGCATGCAATGTGTTAATGTAATTCAAGTCTACGATAAATGGTTTGAGGCTGAGTTGGTCATACAAGGAAAGTGGTGTTTCTGAGAAATGTTTTTCTGGAACTTGCCCGCTTTCTCTGGCTTCTTTACCGCTAGTCTTGAGAGGCGCGCAGGGCCGCTGTTACGAGTGTTATGGCGTACGTGTTACAAAACAATGTAGGGATTCTTCGATGAGGAAATTACATTTCCTTCTGAAAATTATTTTCAGTCACTGCGAAAAACTCGGCGTGGTTAAGGCGTGTTCTCGCGTTGGAGAAATCCAACGCGAATAGTGCATCTCCCTGTTTGAGGTGTCGGAGCGGTGCCACGCTCTAGTAACCGAAGAGAGTAACCGAAGAGAGTAACCACGAACACACTCTCAGAGGTGCGATGTTGCTCTGGGGCTCGTGAGCATTGGTGGGCACTACACCGGGATGGGTTCCTCGGCCTCTAGTGCTAGCTTTACACTTCCGTGATCCCTCAGCACAAAAACCTCTCACACCCAAGTCAACCTGCAGCCTCCTCGTGACGCCACTGGATCTTAGAACCAATGCAGGCTCTGGCGTGCGGGCCCTATGCATTGGGACTCCTACTCAGAGTTGAGAAAGGGGTATCTGCCTTGATGGACTCTCCGACAGATGGGAACAAGGAGAAACCACTAGGTGGGGCGTTAGACTACCTAGCGCTCAGGCTGTTGGGGGTGGGGCCCAAAAGCCCAGGGTTGCCCGTATGCTAGGCATACCTGGAGAGGACCCTTCCTCTGAGATAGGTCGGTGAGTTGGCTGCAAAAGTGTCCGGGAGCAGGCCTGGTAAGTCTGTTAGGGGTAAGATGGGCCCCGACTCAAACCAAGAGGTGACTGAGCAGTGAATCTCAGTCGGGGGGCAGGTAAGTGGGCGAGAACCAGGGTAGGTGGCCCTTGGCTCTCTCGCTAGCTTCTGCCCTCCTTTGGAAGGTGGATGGAGGCTCAGATCAGCGTTCCGCTAATGAGTTCGAACGGTTCCAACTGACTGTTAGCTCAAGTCCACTGCGTGGTAGAGCGTGATCTCTCTCCTCGCCCATGGGGCCCGGGCGCCGGGATGGCCTAAGCTAAGAGGCACCGTTAACAAAGAAAACCACAGGAAACTGTGAGTAACATGGTATGAAAATTATTTTTAAAGTCACTGTGAAAAACTCGGTGTGGCCTGCGGAAATAGCGGACGCGGTTTCACCATGTCGGAGCGTAGACGCGAGTTGTGTAAGACAGGCGTGTAGGTGGGTGTGTATGCGACGTAGGGCGATGTTGTGTCCCCCCAGGTGCTGACAACCAAGAGGATAACAGGGCCTCTGGTGGGCGTGGTAGCCTCGTCCTTGCTGCCAACACTCCCGCTCCGTGCCTCCTCAGAACACTGCACTGTGCCAGCACAAGATATTATTAAAGCACGCTCCACACTGTCCATAATTCAGCACAGACTTCCATGCATGTAGCACTGGGACAGTGTGTACCGCCACTGCCCTGGTTCCAGACAAAATTCCGTACTTAATTTCAAACATAGCAACCGTCCTATTTTTCATCATAGTGTATGTTCACGCGCATGCGCAATTCACACGTACATCAATGGCTCATGCAGGGTTGACAACGTGACTCGAATACAAATAAAATTCTTGTTTCCTGCTTCAGTGGCTGCCGGCGCTATCAAAACTTAAACGATAAAATATAGTGTAACTTATTTGGGAGTCGAATGCGTGACTTGTTTGTTAAATATTTTTCGGGAATTTTACAGTTATGATTTATGGATTATAGCAACCATCACGAACATATTTTTCTTCTACGCAACATGCTTCTACGTAATTCTGGTATAAAATCGCTATCTACGTTTATGAACAGAAATAATAAGTAATTGAGTAGAAAATTAAGGACAGTGTGAACCGGGCTTAATACAAGTAAATTTAGTTTATTTTTCAACTACGTGCAAGAAGTCTTGTATGTAGTTTTCGGCAATTTTATTGTTGTAATTTACGTAGTATAACAACCAACATCAGAAATATATTTTTCTCCTTTATGTGCCGAAACATATAAGTAAACAATGATAGTGTTTACACAACGCAGATGTTTTGCTACATAATTCAGTTATGAAATCTCATTTGACGTTCCTGAACAGAATTAAGTAAGGTATTGAGTAGAGAATTAAGGATAGTGTGAACCGGGTTTAAGTAACCTAATAAAGGGGGGTAGGGGAGGTATGTTGCTCAGTCACGTGGTCACGTTGCTCGATTAACAAGTTAATAGCCTACAAACAGTTGATGGTCTCGTGGCTTATTGGACACTTGAAAACTCTGTGCGGGTTGCTGTTTGAACTCTTAATGCGGGGATCACATAGTCGGCTTCCCACAAACGTCCGCGGTGGCTCCACGCAATGTGTCCACCCTTCGCGGAGATCGCCACCGGAGTCCCCCTTAACTTTCGCCTTCGTGCCTAGGTGGCGAACTCCCCTAGAACCGCCCCCATTTTAACTTTCAGCCAATCGCGTCTCTCGTGGGTGACAACGACAACAAACCCTGACATTCCTCCGTATCAATTTATTGCATCTTTTTATAATTCACACTCATTAACATTAATATCCCTTTGAACTTATTTACAAAATTTTATATATTTCTGATGAATAATTCTAAAGTATATTAAATTGCGCAGCAGGGGGGTTGGGCGTAACCACGCCTCTCTATGTCCCAGTTTTCAGCATCCAAGCCGCGCGTCCCTCGTCGGCTCAAGGCTGTTCGCTCGCTTTCACCCCATGTTTTCCTAACTTTCCCTCCCCTGCTGTGTTAAGCGTCAATCTGCCGTGACACAATGCCACAATCCTCTGGTCATACTGCGCCTCTCGCCAGTACTCAAAACTAAATTACACATTAATTACTTTAAACAAAGTTTAGCAATTGAGTCACACAAGACAAACAATCCTAATCACAACGCAATTTCAACTGGCTTTCTACGACTATGCTAACTTAACTTACAGTATTAACAATATATATATATATGTATGTATATTGTTTATTTACATTTAAAGGCTATATGCTGTATCCCCAATACTAGAAGTGCAACCTTAAAATCTGTATTCAAAATTTTAATGGTGTACACCAAGTTGTACAAGAAAGTTGGCCGTGTGACTAAACAATTAATTTGGTAGAATACTGGCTAGAACACTAGCTAGTGTTCCCTTTCTTGTACACATTTGATGCTCACTTTCATGTATAAGAAATATGCCCGTGTGTAATGGGCTTAAGGTTACCTGATGACTTTAAGATGTTAAAAGTGTTCGTTATAATCGCTACATTATAGGTATCAGTTTTAATAGTTTTATGTGACAATTACACGTTTCACTGGCATTACTGACGCAGGACAAAGCACACGTTGTCGGTATATAACCAGCCGCACTCAGATTTTTGGTCCAGTTACCCACGGGCGTTGAAGTATGTGGTCACGCTATCAGCTCTTTTCGTGCAATTCAACACCTCACAATGGCAGCTCGTCACTTCGTAGACGGGAATGTGTTCTTATCGACATATATCACAACGAGTTGTCAATTTGTGTAGCTAATACTTGGTGTCGTAATAAGGAGAAATGTAGCAGTTTTCTAACAACTAAATATTTTAGCGACATAAAATGGTTTTCGTTGTTAGTGCACCAAAGATCTCGCTATTTGTGGTTACAAAATAATTTAATTTTCAAAGATTAATTTTTTTACAAATTACAAAAACGTGTAGTTTCATAACTTTATCACGTAGCCCGGGACAGCTTATTTCGTTTGTAAATTGTTTTATTGCATTAAGTCCGTTGGTTTACGCAGGTCTCTCGTGACGTTCATATTTTGATTTTTGACATAAGCACACAAAACATTTCCACGAGAATAAAACGTAGTCGCTTTTAACGTCTACAAAACTAACATTATTCCATATAAATATAAAGTAAGCATTCCATAACTAAAGAGTCTTAGTATGGCCTCCAGTTTCCAAGTGACTAATACGAGAATCTTTTATACAAATATTCGGGCTATTAAAGGGTTATGATGAACTGCAATAATGACCTAATTAATTCCGTAATCAACGACGCCATTGCGTTCAGTTAGGTATGTATGGTAAAGTATAAATACGTATTGTGCGTTAAC
Source organism: Medauroidea extradentata (assembly GCA_003012365.1). Taxonomy (NCBI): domain Eukaryota; kingdom Metazoa; phylum Arthropoda; class Insecta; order Phasmatodea; family Phasmatidae; genus Medauroidea; species Medauroidea extradentata. Next base: position 23,927 of record PNEQ01057603.1, read on the forward strand.
TTATAGCAGTACCGAGCGAGGTGGCTCAACGATAACGCGTTGGACTCACATTCGAGAGGACCCGGGTTCGGTGCCCGATACCATCCTGATTTCGGGTCGTCATGGTTCATCGAAATCGCTCCAGGCGAATGCTGGGATAGTTCTTTAACAAAAAACATGGCCAACTCCTCTACCAACTCCTGTCATTGTACCAAGCTGTGTGTCTAATGCCCTCGCTGTCAACGTGACTAAAACTCACTTACCTTCTTATTGCAGTAACACGTTCGTTATGTCCCATGGAGTTGATTCAAAACTTCGATTAAATGACTTATCACACGCGCTGTGATAGGAAAATTTTGCAATGCACCCGAGCAAGTTATGATTTAATATATTAGGTGCAAGTATTTCCACCTAGTGAATACATTTCCCTAACCCGGTATTCGGGAGTCAATTATAAGCTTGTAACAATATCGTCCTAAATCAAAGGGTCCTCTTGATTTTATCAGCTGTAGATTCTTTGCCCAGGTATTAATCCGCATTTGCCGCGTGTAGTCCACATTCGCAATAGAGCAGCAATAAGATTGTTATAATTTCATCTAAATGTGTTTTCGATAGCCCACAAGGGTAGGACAAGCAAGCGAAAATTTCCGCTTAAAGGGAGCGGCTCACCTCAGTTTTCAAATTTTTTTTTTTATTTTTATATGTGTACGAGATTTTTTTTATTTTAGACCTAATTGGTGATTAAATCTTCCTCTTAGGAAATTTTTATATCTCTCATAGATTTCGTGTATTGAGTCGTAAACGTCAAATTTTGCACTTTACGGTTTTATGCACGCTACAGAAACCAAGTGACGTACCAAACCGGAAAAATTCACAGTGTATAACGATGTTGTAGACTATGATTTTATACACATAAAAACAAAAAGTAGTTTTTTTTTTGTATTTAATAAATAGTACTGAAATTTGAAACGAAAATTTTCAAATTTTAAAAATAAAAAAATGTATTTTATTTTGTTTTTGTGTACGTAGCATCAGTTCTTTAGTAACAAACACTCGGATGTTCGGCCCCTGTAAGTAGACAACCTGTTGTGTGTTATTTTTACTGCATTGACTAGCGTACAGGGGCATTCAAGCTTCTAGCTAACTATAAAACTAAGACAGTTGGCTGTGCCCACTCTTTCGTCCCGAAAGCTCGTACAATGGTCCGGCACAGACTTAACTAGAACTTCATGTGTGTTGCTGGCCAACGTTTCGAAAGCGACTCAAAACCTGTGAACTGAAATTTCTTTCCTTCTGATATCCTTGGATACATTTATGTAAAAAGAATTAGTAACATACTGTTGACAAAATACGATGATGTTCGGGTCCTAATTAATATTACAATTTAACGTGAAATAATATTTATTACTGGAACTTCACAGTTAGTAATGCCTGTCTTTTCATTCAAGAAGGATCTTCCTATAACTCTGGGCTGATTACAGCGGTGTCGTTTTGCTGTCCGTGTTTGCCTTGTCGAAATAAAACCATGATGCGGAGTAAACTCTGTGGTTCCACACCCAGTGAATTGAAGTATCGTGCCGTATTCGTTCTGTTACTACAATAACGTGAATAGGGCGGACATTTTACACGCCTAGACTATGTTGTAACTTGAACATGTGTCAACAAACATATTGTCAATTTGTTTCTTGTAACAATTTGCATTTCGCAAAGAGCGAAACGTGCCTCATGTGCCTAAGCATGCATATCTGCGTTAAGAGAAATATTAAGTTGTCACAAAGAAGTAACGTTTATGATGAATTCGCGAATCATGTACGTTACGAGATGTCGATGTGAGAACATGTAAGCGCGTGTTTGAACTAGTGTGTGTAGATACAAGCTCACTTGTTTACGCTATGATACTTGGATGCCTTGTAACCACACAACGGACGGACGTGGCAGTTAAGTTTTCAAGCCTGCCGTTGTATAGGGAGTTTGCCGAGAGATGTGTTGCAGACTAGCCGTTGTTTATCCAGCCGCTCGTGTTTGACGGCGGACATGGTCGGAGGAGTTAATTTTCCCGCCTCGCGCGAGTAGAGGTTTGTTGACTTGACTTCCGAGGCCAGTTCGCGTGCGGGCCGCATTGGTGTCGACACCTCCACCCCCCCCCCGTAAAACTCGTTCCCTCTGCCCACAACACCACGTGCCGCGTCCCTGGCCTCACTTGGAGGTCCTAAAGCCGTGTTTGAATAGCTGTGTGACTGCCATTTAGGTTATTAAGTCGACCACGTGACTAATTACTGATATTGAGTAGCGCACTGAATCCAAAATGGCTCCATATAGTCGCCTGCTGGTGTTTAAGTTTTATTGCCCCGTGTTTAAACTCTTAACATCTGTCTACCACAAGCATTATGTAACGAAAAACTAAAAATAGCCATATTATTTTGTACGTAAACATTATAATACATGTTTATTTTTAAAATAATTTTAGTTTGCTGTAACTACACAAAATTAATTGCTAGCGTAGTATTTTAATTACATTTTATTGCAAGGAGATTGCATAACTAAAAATCAGTCGCAGCTACAGTACATGGATATATTAAGGATGTTTACGAAAACTAACCAGCTAGAGTTAACTTGACTTTTTCTGCCACATGTCTAGGTTCGCTAAATCACTAAACATTAGTTAGGTTGTGAAAAGATCAATGCGAGCAAATAGCTGGGATCTGTTTTTCGACGCATGCGTACTTCCCACGGATCACTTTATAAACGTAACGAGTTTTAATTTGTCTCGCACAGCACTGATGTTTGAGGTGAGGTGAAAAGAGTCTTTCGACCCTCTGACAACGAGGTCTTAAGAGCTGATGATGGTGAAGTGCGGTGAAGGGATTCTAACCCAGGGCCTCTTGAACCGTAGATCGGTGCCTAACAGACTATGCTACGGTGGCCAGGTACATCCTTAGCCATAAATCCCCAAATCGGCCTTTTCGAACGCGGCTTAAAATGTTAAATTGTAAACAAAAATTGTAAATCTTTAGTATATGTCATAACTTTTGACTTTTTAAACATCAGTAGTGTGACAAACATGCTGGAAAAGCAAAATAATTTACAGAAATATATTTAGATAGTTAAGGAAATTTTAGGTTTACGTGTTTTGTCATGTAAATTTCACAATTGCATAAGATTATAGTCCTATTACCATCTTCATCCACATCTCATAATGATTGTTAAATACAACGATAGGCGTCAGAATAGCTTCGAATATAGTTTTATTTGAAATTGCGTGATAATATTAACGTAAAAAGTATCGAAATGTTAATCTTTGATTGAAAACGAAAAGGTGTCGTCCCAAAGAAAGTTGCTATAAGATGTAGCTATGATTTCTAGAAATGTTAAAGCTAAAATACAACCTTGTACGTGCGTATTTTTAATGTATATAGTACAGTGTTCAATGTAAAAATTTAATAATTGTGTTGTACAAGTAGGAAAACTTTTCTTTTGGTTGAGATCATTTGATGTTTTCAGCGTTTATTTATCTACCACACACTCTTTAAGTAAGTTGAATTTGTACATTTTTAGAATAGTTTTGTTAGTATATGGCTGAGAAGGCAATACAGACACGTTGTTTACTTTTTTTTTACATAACTTTCAGAAAATGCGTTTAGTGCATTAATTTCTTGGGAAACGGAACATGCGAATGGTTAGTTGGTAGAGGCCGGAATAATTGGCGGGTTGAGGTACCTATAGGCTAGCCTAGCAGAATGTGTGTGTACTCATGCAGACAAATGTTTATTGGCTTCTATTCATTTGCTTCGTCATTATTTTTACTGAGCCTTGGGGGGGTTTATGATAAACCAAGCGCCGTTGCAAAAGTGATATGAACCTACAGTTGATCAAATAATCGTTTTTGCCTAAAAGAAAATGCTAACCTTTCATGCCGACTTTACTTGGGTATTTACAAGAGCTAAATGACTCTGTGTTTAGAAACATCTGTTTTGACTTTACTTTTAGCGAAATTGAATTTTTCGATATTGTCGATGTTGGGAAGCGATAATGTAATTCGACACAATGTTAGTTTTTCACTGGATCACGTTGAACAACAACAAATAAAAAGTATTGTTCGTAATGGCGTTTAACTAAAAATCTGCTCCATTCTCGGAAGTATTTAGCGATGCGCAGAAAAATCTCGTTACACTTGAATATATAAATGTTAGTTCTTCGCATGTGTCAGCCACACACTTGTTTGGACCAATCCCTTAGCTCCTAGTATGCACAGTAGGTTTGCGCACGGCGGGCAGCCTTGTGTAAGTCAGCAGGCAGGCTGAAGAACACGTGCGACCAGGCTGTAGAAATGTGGCGAGCGGGTGTGTCTATAGTACTTAGTATGAACGTGTTGCTGCTGCAAACAACTCACGCAGGAGCAGCGCACTCTAAAACAAAATTTAACGTAGTTATGCAAAAAAGGAACCAACACACAAAGTGAGTTGTTTTGAAATACTCTTACCAAGTAGAAGAAGGTCCAAAGTGTATCCTAGAAAAAGAACAAGCTTTAAGACCATGATCTTTCATTTATTTCAAACATTTGCAAATAACTAAAATATTTTTTTAACCATATGCTTTGAAAAAATCATACGATACACAATTTTTCCAGAGCGTTTTTTTATAAAAATAATTTACCGTTTGCTAGCAAAAAATTATTTTGCTCCATTTTGGCTTATTTTGACAAGAAAATATGTGATAATTTCAGGGGCAAAAATCTAGAAATTCGTTTGATGTATTGCAACAGAAAAATTCCGATACAAACGATAATACTGTTAAAGCTTGAATTTTTGATATATGTATTAATTTGCGTTAAAAATACATATTTTCGAAACCCCTGCAAAACTAAAGAGCAAGGCCTTAAATCATAATATTCGAAGGATAAAGAAAGTTCTGAAAAAAAAATGGTTTATATAAGGTTTAGATACATACAGTACACTTTGACCTTGACTATATTCGGTTTCAGGGAACTGTGTGTTGGCTCCTTTTTGTATAACTACATCTAATTAGTAATTTCCGATAAGAGCATTCTGAAAGTAAATTAGTGAATATTCATTGATCAAATTAATTGAAACAGCTGCTGCGTCTGGAATAGATGAAGAGTCATTTGTAATGAGGTAATGTTTAACTGATTTAATTAGTACTTGAAACAGCTGTGTCGGGGTTCGGTCAAAAGTCACTGTTAGTGAGTAAATGTTAACTGATTTCGATTCGTAGAAAGTAGTTGATAGGAAAAGGCTTAGCAGAGAAAGAGGTATGGCTTCCGAAAATTTCCCCCTCACTCACAATCGTCATCCACAAGGTTGGATCGGACGCTGAGGCGTGATTGAGGTCCTGTGGTCCAGTTTTCCAAAACATGCCTCGGTCGAACTGTGGATTCTGAGGACGTTGGCAGTGGCAGATGTTTTTTTGCAAGTCTTCAGCTTGTTATTCTTATTTTCTATTGAAGTACTGCGTGTTTTACATTGTAACCGGCGTCTTATGGAAAATGCAGTTATCCGGCTCTCTCTCATCCGTTCTCTTTAGAGAACGGGTTAGTGCACTCGAACTCTGGTCAGTAATGCCAGGAAAATTCTCCAGTAAGTATTTCAAAGCATTTGGGAACCATACTTTAAAGTTGTTTAGTTGACTAGAATATTAGTTACCTTTTACACCGTCCCTTAGCAAGAACCCGCCCTACTAAAGAAAATGGAACGGAGGACCACCTAAAAGCATGTCGTATTGCGGCTTAGGCCCCGGCTTGTAAATGAGTTCATTTCTGGCTGCCAAACGTTGTTTCTGATTAAGTGTACAGTTGGACAGTATTATGGGTCGGTTTTAATACAAATTTCATTATCAATGGCTCACAGGTGGTGTAAATGCTTGGGCATTAAAGAAAATGTCTTCCATTGGATACGTAGCATGTCATCATGTGTATCCCACTTATTTGGAGATTGACGATGGAAGTTGAACACTGAAATTGTGAAAGGCAGGTGGTGTGTATGACAAGCGATCTCCTCCAAAACCAGAACGATTCTTGGCCCAAGTGCAGTGATCTGTTTCCATGTCAAACGGTGACGTATCAGGGAGACAAGGAAGTTCACTACTTAACTGATTACATCTGGACCGTGATGCTGGGGCAGTGGAATGTGGAAGAAAAATAGTGGGACGAATATGTGGTTCGGTACACGTATTTCGTATCTGTGCACGAGTACTGGCCCAATTAAAGTGACGTTAGTTTCCTTGTATACTCTCAAGACACTGACGTCACAGGAAGGCCTGCCACTCATTGACCTGAGATGCAGATGCTGGAGCAATGAACGGCAATGTAAGATGGAGAGGAGGCGGGAGGCGTGGCTCTGCACGCGGATCTCGGCCAATGGCGTGTACGATGCTGTTCTCAAGTGGTGTGACGTGTAGAGGGGTTGTCGTGCCGGTGCTGGGCCAACGTGCGGAGGTAGTGCGATGCCTGGTGGTGACGTAAATAGACTTGGGCAGCCCCCAGAGACCTGGCTACTCGCTCAGCTGCCTCACTCAGTCTAGTGGCTGGCGCCCTGCGATGCTGACCAGCACACTGTGGAGGAGCGCCAGTGCTTTCCGTGGTGTTCACAAGGATGTCATCCGCCAGAGAGTTAGCGCCTACCTGCGCAGCTTCACCGTGAGTAGCCGCCCTACCTGGGGGTCAGCCTGGGCACCCTCTCCTCTAGTGCCTTGCATGCATCACAATACTCACTCCTTAACGTTGTGGCAGTGTAAATTATATACATATTGTTTGGCACGAGATTTTATTTTCACACGTTTCCTATATTATAATGTTTTGTAGCATGATTGTACAGGAAAATTTAAGCAGACATTTTCAGAAGGTTTAATATTGTTTTATCGAATAAAATGTAATCAGAATTAAGTGTAATAAAGTGACGAAAATTCGTATCACCCTACCGCTTGGCTATGTGCATAATCTTACAAAAAATGTCAAGAGTTGACGAAATACATTTTAGTCTTTCCCTCGCAATTTTTTTTGACGTTTCGAAACATTTTTTACTAAATATTGCTTATTGCTATTGTAATTATACTTCAAATAATTTAAAAAGCTTGGAAATGGCACATCTCCCAAAATGCTATAGTTTAACGTACACATTTAACATATTGTCGGGCTCCTTGTTATATTTAACCCTCACTTCCCTGTCGTTGCGTTCGCTTTAGAATTCAGCCCAATCAAGAATATTTAAAGCATTAATGTAGAGTGCAACGTTCGGCTGTAGCAATTCGTATTTCGACCCAGCTATTCCATGGATGCCACGTTAAAAATAAATTAAGAACACTCGGGTAAAGTGTGTGTATGTTTATCCATATCTTATAGGCCTACGTAGAAAATTTTTAAAGTTGAAAATTAGATTTTAATTTTTCTTGCATGAACGAAACTATTCTCACTCTAACGGAACATAATATCATTTTCCGGATAGTTGCTTGTAGCAGGTTTAGAGTTTGTGGAAATTTTTCGTACGCTGAAGTTAAAATAATTTACCAACAATTATTTAATTACAATACGACATGGTATTGCCTCGTAGAGATGCATATTATTTTCTATACATGCTTATTACCGTAATATGAACCTAAACTTCTATTTACTCTACTAAAATTATTCAAACTGACCCACAGTACTACAGTACTTCATTTTGCTGGATGAACACGTGCTAGTTCTGATACAAAATAATTTATTTTGTCTCGCATAGTTTCAGCGAGTCCTAGCGAGCTTAACTTGCCAGCGACTATACAGGGTGTATATTAATTCATGATACAACGCTTGAGGGCAGGTAGTACGAGCCAAAACAAGCACTTTTTAACTATAAACCCGTAGGCGGAAATGTACCGTCTTCGTAGGGGAGCGCAATGAAAACTCAGCTTAGGCAACCCCGCCGCACACCACCTGCTGACACGCTGTAGAGTGGAGTGTGCGCAGCAAGGTT
>PNEQ01057605.1:0-30049 GCA_003012365.1 Medauroidea extradentata
ACCCTAGTGCTCATGTACCTATCAGTATAAAACAATCAGTAACACCTCCGAGTGGGATCATTAACAGTACCTGGACAGACCACCCCCTGAGTGTAAGAGTCTCGAAGTGTAATACTGGGGAGTATTGCTGGCGCCCACCCTAACATCTCATATAACATCTAAATTAAATTGATCTCATCCCGCTCGAGAGAGAGTGTCATACTTTTTCTTCATAAGACCAGCTCTACTGTAATTTACAAAGCCTATGTCCTGGTATTTATGTCTAATTCTGGCCAGGTAAACTTTGTTTGTAAACCTCTTAAGACACATTACTTGAAAAGTGAGTATTTCCATCGTGAAATTATTTATACAGCGAATGTAGATCTTTTGTAACTGCTGTCGAACTTCCATAGCACATTATGGTTTGAAAACACTTGTTTACAGTGTGGGAGGTTATGGGTTCGAATTCCATGTAAGGCACTTGTGTCAAATTAAGTTAAATCATGTTAGTTTATAGTTTCTTGATACACTTTTGGGCGTGAAAATTTGGGGTCCTTACAAACTTCTGGATGTATTTTATTATTCAATAAAAAATGGCTGCTTCGTGTAATGAAATCCGGCAAATCCGATGCTGTCTTGTGAATTCAAGAGACTAGAGATTGAATAAACTATGTAACATATTAATGCTGAAAGTAAACACTTCACAGTGCGCTCCAATAAACGTAATGATTACAAAAGTAGTAACGTGTAAAACCAGTAACGAAATAAATACAAAAACTGCCAGGATAACATGTTAAATGGATGCCGCCTACCACGCGCTTCATTTGCGTTACAGTTTGTTCGCAAATATGTTTTTTTAACGAAACTGTTCTGCATGTGCTCATTGTGCCAATGCAAAAAAAAAAAAAACAACAACACATTTTCGACAAGGACGGAATGTCATCATTTGAACGGCGTTTTAACTAAAAGTACTGTTTCTAAGCCCTCATACATAACTAAAAATGGTCATTTAAAAAAGCTGTGCTTCAAAAAGTAGGACTAACCGAATGTATGTGAAACTCAAATTGGATCATGCAGTGAACTTTGCTACAGACGTGTGGATGGCGTTGTAGCGTATCACGTGTATTCTTTTTTACGCGAAACCACTAACTTATTCATATTATGTTTATCTACGAAAATAACACACACTTGAAACTATGCTTCAATAGTATTAAAAATTCAGTACGCTTGTTGGGCGGCTCAAAATTGCTCAAAACAACTGTTTTTAGACCGCTGTAACTCCAAAAATACCACCTGCATTCGTGAAGAGCAAAGCGAGAGGAATGCGTTGACCTTTAATTCATACTATCAAAATATAAAGTTTTAGGGTCACTGCTTATAGTCGCATAGGAAAATATCTACACGGAAAACCTTATGTACTAGTTCGACGTGCTGTGAATAGAGGCGATATGCTTTCCGTTGAGCGTGGTGCTCTGGTTCTTATTGAGCTGCTGTTCTCATACGTCAAACGTGGGAATTTAAAACCTATGAAGACTCCTCATACAGTCCCATAGTAAAAAGAAATTGATTGGAAATATTTCACGCTAGTTCAGTGTTTGGCTCGTTGTGGAGAAGCCTTACTTGATGTGCGTTTCAATATCTTCCTTATAGCTCCGTCACTTGTGAGTCTGTAACGCGCAGGTAGGCTGTGCCCTTACTAATAACTAGAACCGTAGCGGCGAGGACAAGCATGTGTGTACCGAGCACACTGGTCGGTTGTCGCCCAGCTGATAGTGAGACATCATTTCCGCTTGCAGTGTAGGACTGGAGCAGCTCCTCTGTTCCTGGGCAAGCACTCTGCAACCCTTGCCTGCTGCCTCTCCCCGCCACCTTTACCTTGCCAAGCTTTGCTAGTTTTAGGTATAGTAGATACGTAGGCCTACATAGTTTACAGACTATGTTTAAAAGTAATGATTAACTTTCTAACCATTTCCTAACAAATCTCGATAGCTTGATAACTTATTTATTCTAGTACTGACATTTACGTACAGTATCTAAAGGCTGTGAAAAATAAATCTGTAAAGCTACAACTGATATGCTTCTCGTAAATTAAGAGAAACATGTGATACTGACACTTAGAATGAGTGTCCATTAAACATGTGTCAATGCAGTGTGTCAACCTCGCTGCTCATTTAACAACACCCGTCGTAATGAACATTTCTCTCTATATTTGGATTTTACTTATGTCCTTAAACGAGAATACGCTGACTAACTCACAACGATATCCGTGTCACCTGTGTCCTTAAACAAGAATAGGCTGACTAACTCACAATGCTATCCGTATCACCTGTGAGCGTAAACAAGCAGTGTCCAAGTAAAAAAATTCCTAGACTTTCACTTAAGAAACGAACTTAAATAAATAATTAAACTTAATGAACTACCAACATTTGAAGAACTGTCAGCTTAGTAACCATCATGGTGGGTTTGACGAAGGCTGGTGAAACCGGCCATTAGGTCGCCATCGGTAGCTTAAGTTCATATATAGTTAGCATGTAGGCCCTACACGTAAACGAAAATATGTTTTAAGGCGTTTGAGTGAAAGTTCACGAATAATAACTTGTCGGAATGTAGTATTTTTGTCGGGCGAGAAGCCTGGAAGAGTTTATCAAGTAAAAATGTTGCCAAAGAACGTAATTCATGTAGGAAATAAATTATGCATTTATTAATTATAAGGACTTCTAAACATAAGCTTTTTAAATTTAGTAGCGTTTAATAAACTCTCTATAAATGTAAAAATCAGTTGTTATGTTCCAGAGGACTTTCACTTACTAATATGTACATTTTTGGAGGTTGGCTCCAGCATTTTGTACAGTACACAAGTTCACAATTGTACGTATACTGTAAAAGATACTCTTCACTGTTTTAACCTGGTCTCATAATACAGGTCTGTCAGACGAGTGACTGAAATACATCGCTTCTGCAGATTTTGCTACGTTTATTTTGAATCTGTCGCTAAAATACTACTCTTCGAATTTACGTATGCTCAGAAAAACTGTTAAACATACAATTACTGAGTATATCTGATCAGGTGGCCAATACTACCGAATAGGTTATACTTACTAAGCTTTTGGAAATGTTTCTAGTTCAGTAAACTAGATAAATTCACTGATTCTTTTCTACGAATAAAACTGAAATTTAATATAGAATTAAGAAAAATAAATAATTGGAAACGACTGATATCTGTTTGGCTTGTTAGTTATAGAGTAAAACACTATTGTTTACAACGTACTCTTAGTTTCAAATGCATCGGCTCGTTTACTTGATGCTATCTATAGGATTGAATTTCTGTCATATTATTATTGTTAGACATACTGTTGAGAAGTTATAACTCACTGTGGTAAATAATATCACACTCCACCTAGTAACACCTTAACAAAGTCTCCTGGCTACGTCCTTGAGGTGTACATTCCAATCAGAATAGTTAAAAGCTAACAAATTATTCCATAGTGCACACACAACCAGAATATGACAAGAACAACTAAACTGAAAGGCAAGCTTACAAAATGTTGTATGTAGTTTTTTAAATCTCAGCAGTCTAGCCATGCACATCACAATAATTCAAGGGCGCATAGCGAGGACCTGGTCCTTACTTTTACTTTGTTACCAGAGCTGTGTATAACATCAGTTGCCGGTTACAAGGGTCCTTATTTGGTATCTTGTTGACTGAGCTATGTACTTTTTCCCGTTAGGAAACAACGGTGGTCCTCGCTTAGTCTGTTCCAAGTGTTTGTGTGAAAAAGTTCGTTATTTCTCCCAGGACCTCTCCCAGGGCCTCGTATCGGCTGGTCAAACACGTGGGTCTCATGAGATTCAATAAAGCCAACCTTGCCTTACACAAATCTTACAAGTAATTTAATTTCTAAAATTTCATTGTTTGTATAAGATCACAAAAATTGCCCCATCTCACTGAAATACATTTGTCAAACATTGATGAATAATTTGTGGAGGTCCTCATAATGACTTGAAACTCGGCGGTCCTCAGAAGATACGCTAGTCCCGTATGGGTGTGTGCGTGCGAGAGCTTGCTCACACACACAGTATCCAGAGTCAAATGCGTAATAAGCACAGCACGCGAATCTGGGCAAAATTGGAAACTAAAATGTTAGGGTCAAAATATTGTACAATGGCATTTTACATGCATGATGTGGCAATGTAGCACTGTAGTTATTCCCCTCTTGCGCTCTACAGAATGGAAATCCACACGGCTTGGACGACCAGAAGATCACACTAAAATTTCATCCTTAGCATTCGCAGATGACCTGGAGATATTCGCAGACAATGAAACGACAGCAATTAAGCATATAGAAGTTTTCAAAGAATGTGCAATAAAAGTTAGCCTGCAAATTTCTTTCCAAAATGTTCAGTTTCTCTGCTCAATGTTAGTCATCCAAGAACTCAACATAAAATATGGCAAGATAAATAAATTTTCTCGGATATCTAGGCGAAATCCTCGAACCCACATGTGGAGAAAATATGTCACGGGAGACTCGAGTACAGAAAATGAAGAGAGCATAGGCAAAATATGCGACATCTACGACAAGAATTGTGTCTATACACACAAAGCTCAGACACTATATTATAGTGATCATACCAGAAACACTGTATACAAGCAAGACAATAATATTCTGTATGAAATGTGTAATGGAAAACCTATTAAAAGAAAATGCAAAATCATGAGAAAAATTCTTGGTCCGAAACTAACAGAAGAGGGCTATAGATTACATTCCAGAAAAACCACTAAGGAAATGTCCTATCCAGCAGCGGACATCATAAAAAGATGATTAAAATTATGGCCATGTCAGCAGACTACCACCAACAAGACTTACCAACAGAATCCTGACGTTCATACAGTCAGTCATGTCAACACAAATCAGAATTGACATATAAGGAAGACACAAATATATCCAACAGAAATTAAAGGGTCAAATCACACACAGAAAGAAGATACACAAGTGGAGGGTGATGTCTGAGGACAGTGTTTCAAAGAAACCTGGAAAAGCATGGACTGAAGAATGAAAGAGAATACTCAGAGAAAAATTGACAGCTGCTTGGGAGATGAGATGGTGGTGGTGGTGGTGGTGGTTGGCAGCCGGGGGGGGGGGGGGGGGGGGGGGGGGGGGGGGGGGGGGGGGGGGGGGGGGGGGGGGGGGGGGGGGGGCGGTGTTATGTACGGAGATGCCAAGGTCTATGGATTATGTGCAGTTTCTACCAATTACTTATCTGAACTATGCAACTACGGACACTCTGCTGTTTACTACTGAATCAATACCTCCCGTCGATGTTACAGTGCAGTAAACTTCACTTTTAAATTACTGTTGTACCGTAAACCATATGACAATATTGTTGTGTGTACGCACAAAAATTTAGTTGTACTGCTTTGAAATAGTGTGTGGACGAGCTTTTCGGAAAGCTGGTACGATAGATATGGTTTTGGTCAATGGTTTTCATAACACGCTAGTCATTTGTTGTTTCGCTGCCATCTTTATAGTGTATTTTTTGTGGAGATGGTCTGGTGTTTGTGCGTTGTATCTCGGCATTTGTTTTAAATGTTACCTTATTATGTTGGATACTAGTAATTTGGTATTAAATATGTTAGTGGAAACCAGCTTTAGGGAGTTGGAGTAAGTTATTACGTTTCTTTATTTTTCGTGTCAGTTACAGTAATGTCTGTTTGTGTTTAATATCTTGTCGGAACACGTAGCCAAGAAAAAGAAAGCAAGTTTCACAGAGCTACCATAACGAATACAGTGACGAGTGGTCTTGTTTAGTTTCAGCGGATGTGTCTCCTAATTTCGTGCACTGCGAAACATGCAACTGTAATTTTAGCATTGCGCACTGTGGACGTAATGATTCTCGCAGGCATGTGCTCTAACCAAAACATGAACGAAACAAGAAACTTCCGTTACCAAGTGAAACCACTTGAATCATATTTGACTAAATCTTCCAACGCAAATGTTATAAAGGCCGAAATGTTATTTACATCATTCATTGTTGAACACAATGTCCTTATTGCAGTAGCCGATTATGCAGCTCCGTTGTTTCAGGCCATGTTTCCAGATTCCGAAATCACAAAGCAGTACAGCTGTGCACAAAAACCACCCCCATAGTAAATTGCATGGCGGAATCAACGTCCCTTGATATTGTAAAAGTGTTGCAAGATTCACATACCTCTCTAGGAACAGATGGCAGTACAGATCACAATGACATATAATTGTATCCATTAATAGTAACTTATTTTGATATCAACAAGTAAAAAATTGTCAACGTGTTGCTTATTTCTATTGTTGAGTCAGATGATAGTACTGGTCAAGGTATTTTCAATGCTCTAATTCAAGAAATGACAAAGAAGTCGATACCTTGGAACAACCATTTCCTTTGGCTGTGACAATGCAAACACCATGACTGGCTTTGTTAAAGGTGTGGCTGTGTTTGTGAAAGGATGCAAGCTTTCTATTTTTATTCAAGGTTGTGCATGTCATTTGCTCCACTTAACTGCCCAAAGAGCAACAAAGTAGTTGAAGGAAATGTTTTTTACTATATGCAGAAGAGCTCCAAAAGGAAGAAAATGATGGACATTGACATACACAAAATATTCAAGCATGTATCAACACGCTGGCTTTCTATCTTGGACTCAATCACAAGAATACTGGAACAGTGGGATGCCTTGGAAATATTGTTCAGTGTTGGAAAGTGCACAGAGGATATGGAGAAATATTGTGTAAAGAATGAGCGATATATGAATGTAAAGAGGACAATGCAAACACCTGTATGTGAGTTGTATTGCCTGTGTTTGCTCAGTGTTCTGCCTGTATTCAATATTGTCAATGAAAGTCTACAGTCAAGTACATCTGTTGTCCACTTATTACAAAGACAGTTGAATAATGTTTTATATGACTTGCTATCAAGGTTTGTGAAGCCTTCAGCAATTGTTTTACCTATCAAAGGTACACCATACAAGGAAAAGAACTATCAGAAACAGGACTGTGATCTTGTTGTGGGTTCAAAAACAAGAGCCTACATAAAAACTATTCTAAGTTGCTGGCTGCTGACTTAACAAAAGTTTTATAAGTCAGGGAAACAGTTTTATGTCGAAGCATGCAATTATATTTTGCAAAAGTTTCCTTTAGAAGATGAATTTTTAAAATGTGTAGAAGTGTGTGATGTATCATAGGAAAACAGCTAGCTTTTCTTCTGTTGAATATTTAGTGACAAGATTTTCAAGCCAGTTTTTAGAAGAAGCACAGGAAAAGCTAGTGATTGAATTTGTACAATATCAGGCAAATTACTTTGACATTAATAGTAATATTAGAAATGCTACAAGAATGGATTTTGCTTGGCATATCATATCTCAGCCGGTTGATACTGATGGTTTAGTCAAGTATTCAATACTTCCCAAAATAATGTCAGCTTTGGTTATTCCTCATAGCAATTCTGAAGTTGAAAGAATTTTAAGTACTGTGAGGAAAAATTAGAAAGATTTCAGACCAAAATCCATCAACCAAAACACTGAGTACTTTGCTTGTAGAGAAAACCAAAATGTCTACGTATGGTGTTAAAATGTTTTGAAAAGAAATTTGACAAGCAAGACATGAAAAAAGCAAAACACAGTACTGCTGCTGCTAATTTATTACTGTTTATTGAAAAAAATTATATTAGACAAATGTGCATTATTTTGATGTGTGATTGATAAGTTTATGTTGGTTCAGTGACAGAGCTACGTATTTAAAATTTTTTGTTGGTAAAAACTGAAATAAAATTGAACTATCTTGAATAATTTGAAGATTTCTTTGGACAAAATAAAAGTTGCCTAGGCCTACAGTTCTAGTGTAATTTAAGAAATAAATTTGCTCAAAGCTGTAAAGTATCTGTAGGTATAGCTGATGTGTATTATTTTGTGTTTAGCGGTACACTTTTGTAATTTTAAGTTTTGAGTTTGACTATTGATGACTACTGGTGACTGACTCTAATTGTTATTGACAAGTTTTGCTAGAGGTTGGCATTTCTGCATATACATATAAAAAATACTTTACTGATCTGTTTAATACAGCTTGTAGTATTAGCACATTACGTTTTATGTACCAAAATTTAGTAATTATTTTTAGAATGTCTGAGAGTACAAAAGTTATTTTCGTACATAAGAACATAAATACACTTTGTGGTGGTACTTAAGCCCCTAACTACCACAGAAAAAAATGTTTTCATACTGTCCATTCAAACTACCACGGCATCACGTGCAGTAGAGAGAGAACTCTCATATCAAAGTATTTCATGGGTACGAACGTGTGCAAGAGCATGGAAATTAAATCAGATTTCATATGAATGGAACATTTACTTTGGTGCAAAGTCACTTGGTGTTACAAACAAACAAAAAAAAAAAAATTCCACCGGTGGGCTACTAATACAAATTATTACAGCTTAGGCCATTTGCAAGAGTTACAAATAAGAGTTCTTTAGGCCCGCGTACATCACGCCCAAACGCTTCGGTAAACTCATACCAAAATTACAGCACCAGTCAAATAATTACTGTCACTTCCATTAAGCGAAGAAGTGATAGAAATAAAGGAAAATAAAGAAATATGAAGCAAATTAATCTTAGGCACACGGCCCTCGCCATCACATAGTTCGCCCAGCCACGTGGGTGAACCCCTTATCTCGCGAGCGCAGTCGCGACATGTCTTCATCTCACAGCGGGTCGAGGAGAACTGGGCAGAGCCCAGGGAACGTGCGGCTGACCGATAGTGCCATAGCCTCCAACCCAGCATACATATCCCTTCGGAACTCATTTACTGTAATTACTATGCTGTACAGGCTGCTCAGAACTCTCAATTTAAAATATGCGACTTCTGGCAATATATATTTAATACATAAATTTCTAGATTACGTTG
Source organism: Medauroidea extradentata (assembly GCA_003012365.1). Lineage (NCBI taxonomy): Eukaryota > Metazoa > Arthropoda > Insecta > Phasmatodea > Phasmatidae > Medauroidea > Medauroidea extradentata. The sequence continues at coordinate 8,904 of PNEQ01057605.1, forward strand.
AAAAAGAACATGTTGGCATAAAGTTATAAAATATGCTAAAGGCTTCGCTAGCGGACATTGTGGCCATCGCCGGAAACTTAGCAACGGGCAATTCCCAGAATTCAAGGTCCTTTGCCCAACCTCACGTGCTCCTCAGACATGAACCTGTCATATGCCTGAGGCCATCCACAAAGATCAAACTTACAGAAAACTGAAAATGTGAAATACGCCCTATGGCCTTTAAAATACATCAACAAGTTACTTTGATGAAATTCGTGAAACACATAGCTGAACGACATGAAACTAATCTGAACTCTATAAGACAAAATTGACTGATCAATATCAGTAAATTACTAATTATGAAAATTAAGCTAACTTTAGCCCTATGTAGCCCACCGCAACAATGATTGATTAGTTACAAATGAATTTGTTTTAAAATTGTTAGTTTCTTACTTCAGGATGGCATTCCATAGCCTCACAGGACTAAAATTCATCCACAGATCTTGATGTTAGAAGTTATAGCTCAATAATGAATAAAGAAACTATTTAATTAAAATAATCAAATCTCAGCGAACAAACAATGCACTTTCACTCAGAAAGACGGAGAGGCTCACCACTTTGACCGGGCAACTTATGAAATGTGGGGCTTCACTTCACATTACACACAATACCCAACTAAACCAAAGTGACTGGTTGCTGCCTTAGTGAGTTGGGGGCTCTTATGTGTGGGCTGACATTGTGGTCTGTGTTAGACTACACTGGGGTCGAGCAAACATCTTCAAAATTAAAAAGAAAAAGAAGGAAAACATGGCTGGTTATGCCAGGTGTCTTTACAACTTTGTAGTATTTTATTACTGTATACATTATGTAGTGTAAAATTTATATTGTCTACATTAGTATTTTCATAATTTATCTTGTTTTTATTGACAATGTACTGTTCTGAGAGGAACGATGACAGGGAAAATACTGGTGATTGGCGCACCACTCAGCTACAAGCCCTCGTTTGAGTCTGGAGCATGGATCTCAAGGGCGTTTTGGACCCTTGTTGCTGTACCTCAGGGCAGTATCGATGCTTACCCTCTCCCACTCCGTATCCAGGCCAGGAGCACACGTTCATGCGCACACACGCACTTACTTTTCAGACATTTACTAGGTCACGTTTCCATACAGTACTTAAGTTACAAATTCACATGGCACTTCTACACTTTCTTCAGTGTTCTTCACAGGGTGTGACTGTGCACGAACATAGTAATTGAAATGTCTCCTTAAGAGAGAGGAGAAACCCAAATAATACGTACGATGTATGGTAGATTTGTAATAATTTAGGTAACCAGTCACCACATGGGTCACAAAACCAATTGCCTAAGCTTGCGACTAAGTGTTAAATTTAAAGCCGATCAAAACAGCAAATAAACACTGTTGATTTAATGACGGCATGTGTGAGGGCAGGAGAATTAAAAGGTTCCAGGATTAAATTGGACTAACAGCAAGATGATGATCAGTTACGCAAGTAGGTAGCTCACTCACAATGGTAGAACAGGCCGCGCTGAACTCTAAAGAACAATCAGGGCGAGCCTGCACGCTGGTCTTACTGTGTATGTGCAGACAGTACTAGCTAGCATCTCGTAGTGGCCTAATTAAAAAATAATAACTGCAACACGTTTTCCTCAATATGATTAGCGTGTTCAGGCAACTTGGGTCTTCTGCGTGCAACACGTAAAGAATCACTAACAGTTTAAATTTCATCATTATTGTTCACACTCAACACTCTGGTAACATTTACTTCTAAGGATTGTCACTTTGATGTTTAAAATACTGCGCCTGCACATCTCCTCTGGAAAACAACAGACCCTCGATATGGCAGTGAATCGGCCCTGGCTGGTAACTTCTTAGTTCTTACATCCATGTGGCTAAAGCCCTGCATCCTGGTTCCTGTTCTGGTATTCTGCGCCGACGTAACTAGAGAAGCACGTCATAAGTAAAAACGGTTGCCTTGTTGTAAATGCGTAGGACCAACCGTTATCGTGTAAAATTCGTAAAAAGAGTGGACTGCAGTAAGACAGTTGTTAATATGTAGGCAATACGGCATACATGTTTGAATGGCTGTCTGCCGTATCAATTGCTATGACTGAGGGATAGGAGATAATGTAGGCCTAACATCTCATAAACAGCTAAGATCATTAGATACAGTAACACAAAGAACTGAACAATGGATGGGCTGAGTCGGGAACCGAACCCGTAGATTCCTGCAACGTGATACACTTGCACCACATCACTTGTAAACAATAATGGAGGAATATGCACATACTGTACACATTACATCAACAGTAGAGTATTGTTACATTTGCAATAATTTGTCTATGGGCTTATTCAGTGTGTGAATACAGATATACTATTCGTATTCCTCACATTCCTGTACATGTATAGCTGTAGTCGACTAATGAGGATTGCACACAAAAACAGTGGGTTGTGGGCAGTTGCGAGAAGAATCCAGTTCTAGTACCTACGTCATACTAATCAATAAATGTGTACATATAACAGGGGTATGCATTCTGGCAGGTCATATAAAAATCCGCAGACATTGTGACATCTCGACAAGCGAGGTGGGACAATAAACATGACAAGAATTGGAATTTTTGTGAAGTCATCCAAAAGAACACGTAATAATTAAATGTTATGTAATCGTGTTTAATACAACTTTATTATTTTTATAACGTTTATAATGTATTAGAGTACACAACAGTGAATTCAGTGAACTTTATGGATCCAAATATACTACACAGTGTAATATTTTCTTATTTGTATTACAATCATCGAAGTATTTTCACAGCAATAAGTGATTAAGAAAACCAAATTTATGTAGGGACAAACAGAAAACAGACTATTCATGACAGATCGTGACATGAAGTCGTTCACACAAATACTACAGCATAAATTGGAATACTATTGATGACACCAAAATCTCTGTCTAAAATAAAATAATATGTTTAATTCATGTGTTCATTAAAGTTTACTGGCCGTCCTAATAACATTACATGAATGGATTACTGAGAAAATAAATTGTGAATGCTCTCAAATACTATGTGGAAGTAGAAGTGAACATAACAATAGTTAAGTAAGTTCTGATAACATAGCAAACTGCAGGACGACGACAAACCAATGTGCAGCACACACATACGGCATATTAAGTTCTCAATTTTGCCTATCAATTTCTGATAGTTTTCACTAACTATGATCAGGTAGGCCATTTAAATTTCAGTGGTTTCCGTGAGTTTAAACAAAATACATCCATAAATATTACTGAACAGTTCTGTTCGAGGAAACGCGGCGGCGGAGGTGGAGGTTTAAACGGGTATTCTTCATTTTTAATCCTCCAGGTACAACATAGGAGGATCTCAGCAAGCCTCCTGGACTGGCCAGCGGGACATTCATCCTTCATTCCTTCGGAGGAACTGAAAAGAACAGGACTTCGACCCATGGCAGCTCGGTGGCTCACACACGTCCATTCGCCATCACAGTTCATGGAACAGTCCCTTCCTTCAGTCGCGCCCGTGCTTATTCTTTGCCAACTGCACTCCGACAAGGAGTATGTAAATCTCTACTGCACTTAAAATGTTACTATGCCTCGCACAAATCACTCAAGTGCTGCAATAAACTGCTCTATTACTTACGTACTGAGAAATCTTTATAAAAATAAAAACAAAAAATTAATTCATATTAACACTTACAAATTCTAAGTAATAAAGTCGGCCTCAACAAAACAAAAATACAAATATCATTTAAATGATGACATTAACAAGACAAGGTTTTAAAATTTAAATGCCTGTAATTATGGGCTGAAACCTACATGTTACAACTGGTATAACAAAATAGCGGTACCTTAATACACAGTTCTAAAATAATTTGTTACTTGTACTGTAGCCTTGTTTGTGATGGTTATTAAACAACATTCCTCCATTCATGTCAACGAGTGAAGTGATGCAAGTGTATCATGTTGAAAGAATCTACGGGTTCGATTCCCGACTCCGCCCATTCTTGTTCCTGTTTCCCATGGATTCCCGAAATCACTCCATGCGAATGATAGGTTGAATCCCTTGATATTGGTCATGGCCAATTCCTTTCCCGGTTCTCTGACCTTGTTCAGATCTTTGTGTTACTATATCTAGTGATCTTAGCTGTTGATTAGATGTTAGGCCTCCATTGTCTACCATCCCTCAGTCATAGCAGTTGATAAGGCAGCCAGCCATTCAAACGTGTATGCCGCATTGCCTACTTAGTAAGAACTGTCTTAACTGCAGTCCACTCTTTTTACGAATTTTACACGAAAACGGTTGGTCCTACTCATTTACAACAAGGCGACCTTTTTTACTTCTGACGTGCTTCTCTAGTAAAAAACCGCATTAAAATTTTGTAATTCCTAATGGTAGAAAAGTGGCATGTAATAAAAGGGGTAACCACCCTAGCGTTTTGTATTACGGTGCAAGGTATTAATGTGATTCTATTGTATATGTCAAAGTCCTGGTGGTATAAAACAACAACGCTCAACTTGCCATCATTAAATGCCTCTTCATTTCCAGTATTTTATAAAAATACACTTTAAGATATCCTGATTAAGTTCTCATACCGCCTTTAATATTAATTTTAGGTACAAAGTGTCCTGAATATTTTCTACTTGTTTTTCCATAAGGAATCACCTCCCGAAGTTTGTCAGTCGAATTCAGCCCCAGCCTGTGGATATATATACATACATATATACATACATATATACATATATACATATATACATACATACAGACATACACACATACATACATACACACATACATACATACACACACACATACATAGACACACACATACACACACATACACACACATACACACATACATACACACATACATACACACACACATACACACACATACACACACATGCACACATACACACACACGTACATTTTTTTTGTTTTAGAATATGTACAAAAAATTTTCTATTGGAAACATATTTATTGTATTGTACAAATACTATTACAGTAAACCCTCGTTTTATCGGACCTCCATTCAGCGGACTTCGTATTTAACGGACAAAATCTGGCGATACAAAATTATTCCACCGCCAGGCCTACTTGTCACATGCAGCACAAGACCTACCTGGTTATTGTGCTTTGGTGAGCGACATCAAGTGCGCGCATGGATAGCCGTGTAAGAGGGTAGACAGAGCTATTTTTAGTCGCGCAACGGGTTATGTGCCGTATTCGGGCAAGAATGATTGTCTACCTGAATTTTTTATGGAACTGTAAGATCAACAGCGCAAGACTTATCTGGTTATTGTGCTTTGGTGAGCGACATCAAGCACGCACATGAATAGCCATGTAAAACGGTAGACAGAGCTATTTTTAATAGCGCATCGGGGTATGTGCTGTGTCCGGACAAGAATGATTGTCTACCTGAATTTTTTACGTAACTGTAAGATCAACAGCGCAAGCCCTACCTGGTTATTGTACTTTGGTCAGCGACAGCTGGCGCACGCACAGATAGCAGCGTAAGACAGTAAGCAGAGCTAGTCGCTAATCTGTGTTTTGTCCGGACAAGAACAACTGTCGTGTCTATTTGAATTGTTTATGCAGTTGATGTACGTGCGCGATAAAGATTATGCGTTTTTAAAAATTAAATGGCGTCTGCAACAGGACAGAAAAAAACCAGAGTAACTTTGACATCAAGCAAAAAATCTGAACTACGTAATACAAAAGTTAAGAGGCAGGTGTTTCGGTAGCGAAGTTGTGTGATGATTATGACATCAACAAACAAACTGATTTGGACATTCGTAACGCAAAATATGATGTTGAACAAAAAAAGTGGCACTGTTGGACCCAGGAAACACGTTGAACTTGCTACCGCAACTTCACACGACGAGGCAGTGTATGTTCAACAACGCTCGTGTGGTGTAAATGTACAATGTGTAGAGAGATAAAATCTGCTGCGGACAAACTAGCAAAACACATACCTTTCTCACGCTCAGCCCTTCAGAAATTCTCAAGGAAGGCGGCTAGATCACTATCTCACAGACACGGTATACGATACTGCGTTAGATGCAAATAGCGGTAGTTTAGATGGAAATTTTTTATTCGTTATATATTTAGTAAATAAACACTTTACTGTGAAATACAAAGCAGTACCTCAAGTTCACTTTTCACATGTTACCACGCAACGTAACACGAAACCAAGCTGATAGCAAGCCACCATCTGTCATTCTCCTTCTACTTTTCCCCCGCCCTCCGCCCTTAGTTAACTCAATGAGCGGACAAAGGCACGTGCTTGTCTTTCTACTCCTGCCAGTTAGCACAAAACAACTTCCACCTCGCCCTCTTCCCATGATTTGACCACAACAAACACATTGCGTTACTACACGTATCACACTGCTATAAATCTTATCGGCAGATTTTGCCGATTTTGGTACTTTGCGATTTACCGGACATCTGATTTACCGGACCACACCTCCCCCCAAATAGTTTTGTAAAACGAGGGTTTACTGTATTTGAATATAAAATTAAATATAAATTGTCGGTCATTTTCAAATTATCAGTATGTGAAAACATTACAGTAAAATACAAAAAGAGTAAACAATTATCTGTGCCTGAAATCCTTTTCGTAAATTTAATTTCAAAATAAAATTATTAGTGAAATTTTAAAAATAAGCTTCCATTAAGCTAAAACAAAAAAATAATTTCTTGGTTCCATGGTCGCTCTAGCTCTTAAGGCCATGGGTTCATAGTGTTAGGATGTAGGATTAGGATTAAGTTAAGGTTGGCAGCATTGACATCTGGATACACAGACATGGTGGCAGCGGTGCATACCGTGCAAGCTACAAATTGTTAGTTTGTGTGACAAAACAAGTTGTTGACAGGAAAATATAATAGTGAAACATAATTTGGACATGTTATACCGGATAACAAACAATAAATAACATCCTCTCTGCAGGATCGCGGTGATTAACAACAAACAAAACTCGGCAGTGCGTGCCAAAATGGCACACAGCTTTACCTTTAAAGTGACCACCGTCGTTATGTAAAGATGAAAATATAGCAGAAAAATTTAATGTTTTCAAGAGGCAATATGAAGACTACGCATTAGCAACAGGAATCAGCAAGCAAGCAAACAGTATTCATGTGGCTACATTCCACACCATACTAGGTGTGGATGGAATGGAAACATACAACAGCTTAATCCTCGCGATTATTTGATAGAGAAAATAATTAAAGAACTGGACAAAGTGTTGAAACTAGAAACAAATATAATTTATGAGCAGTTTTTATTTGGATCCATTGTACAAACACAATCGGAATCGGTAGTAGAGTATGTAGAGAGACTCAAGACTCGGGTAGCAACATGTGAATTTGGTGGACTGTCAAATGAATTGATAAGAGCTACACTAGTGATAGGAGTACGGTGCAACAGTCTAAGAAAAAAGTTGTTGTCGGACAAGAACCTAACCTTAGACTCGGCCATCAATGTTGCTCGGGTACAGGAACTAACTGAAAAGCAAGTGCAATGTCTGACTGAGTGTCAAGAACAACACAAACAAACTGATGAGGTCATCCATTTAGTGCAGGACACATACCATAGGCCTTCTTCTTCCCAAGACTCAGTCACAGGGGACAAGAGGAAATCAAGAGGAAAAACAACTAGTAAAAGGAAAGTATGTCCAAAGTTGCATCCATTGTGGAAGAGTACACCGAGGGAAGCAGCTTTGTCCAGCAACTGACAAAGAGTTCAGCTGCTGCAAAAAAATCTGGTATTTTGCGAAAGTCTGTTGAACATGGCAATGAGAAGAGAAACAAGAGTCACGAAACAGGTATTCTGTACATCTCATACAAGAACAGAACGTCACACAGCATCGTTATGAGGATGAGAATATGTATTCTATAAGTAAGGTAAATTTTAGAGAAGATGTAAACCAGCTCAATACAGAGACAGTAAACAAATAGATAGTGGTGCCACTTGTAATGTCATGAGCGTGCAAGACCTATGCAAAATTACAAGAAAAGCGAACCCTACACCAATAAAGTACAACACAGTACTCAAATGCTATGCAAATACACAAATCATCCCACGAGGACAAAGGATATTGCGATACACATATGGAAGTCTGAGACACGATCTCACGTTCCAGATCATAGAGTTAGACCGAACTCTAATAATAGGAGCCACGGACAGTATGAGATTAAGGTTGATACAAGTGAACGCGAAGCTATGTTCAGTAGCAGGACACATGAACACGGTGAGTGCACGAACAGTTCCACTAGCCCCAGGCAAACTGATCGTAAAAGACGTACTGCAAGAATTTAACAATACAGTTGAAGGTCTGGGGCAAATACCAGGTGAAATACAGCTGGAAGTGAGAGAAGGTGCCAAGCCACAACAAGATTCCCCTCGTCGCGTGCCAATAGTACTGAAGAAAGGACTGAAAACTTTCATACAACAGCTAGAACGTGTCATAGCACAGGTGACTAAGCCAACAGACTGGGTTAGCAGCACGACAGTTCTGCAAAGAAACAACCCATTGGGACAAGCCAAAATCAGGATTTGCTTAGAACTCCAAAATTTAAATGAAGCTATTAAGAGAGCACATTACCCAGTACCTGTACTGATCAAATCTTACCAGAACTCACCCAGGCAAAAGTTTTTAGTTTGCTAGATATCAAAGATGGCTACTGGCAAATAAGATTAACAGAAGAAAACATCAAACTCACCACTTTCAACACACCATATGGCAGATATCGCTGGCAACGATCACCATTCGGTATATGTAGTGCCCCAAAAATATTCCAATGCAAATTGCAAGAGGCACTAAGCGACCTCCCAGGTGTCGAAATAGTGGCAGACAACATCCTGGTGTATGGAAAAGGGCAGACTGAGACGGAAGCAAGAATTTATCATGTTGAGAATCTGCTGTGACTGTTTGAGTGAGCAAGAGACAGAAATATCAAATTTAACGTCACGCATGCTCGCTTCATCTTGTGCTATGAAGCCGCCACTTCATTCTGCCCGTTCCATATTCCTGCACTTAACGCTAATCTTTTCTACCCTAATTACTCCAGCACATGACAGTGCACTCCAACCTGACGCTAAGAATATTTTATTAAAACCTACCTATCCCTACCGTAGCTATCTTTCGCTCTCAAATATCGTGGCAGGGTTGCTTAACAGAATATTTTCATAAGAGACGTCTTGTGGCTGTAAGCACACCACCTGCAGCGCAGGAAGACAATAGGAGAGGGAGGAACCACCCCTCGTGTCCACGCCGTCATTAGGCGAGCGGCCGGCCAATCTCCACCACCCCAAGAAAAGTATAAAAGAGGCAGCATGAGCCACCGAAAGTCATTCACAATCTAATTGCCACTCACTCAGTAGCAGTTCACCTGCTACAACTGAAAGGTTGAGTTCTGCTGCGGTAGATTTCTCTACCATCATCATTCCTTCCAGCTACAGCTCCAGGCCCGGAAGACCAGTGATCGCCGGATCCCTTCCAGAAGTGCCCATCACGACCGTGAGAGCAGTCTACGCCAGCTGTACAGCTTCGCAGACCAAGAGCCACTTTCCGAGGCATCACCTGCATCAACGACTCTCCCTACGGAAACTGGTGCTCTTAGGTTACTTTCCTACCCTCTCTTCAGGCTTTTTAGGCACTGGGTGTTCAATTTTCCATTGTTTACAAACCCATTTACCGGTAAAACAACTGACTCCCGCATCCTATAGGATTGTCACGGGAGTTTATTGGGCTGACCTAAGAAATCCTTGGTCTGGGAGGGGACGTAAGCCACACGCCTTCTAGGTTCTCCTCATTAACGCCCTCTGGAGGTAGCACACCTACAGTGTGCTCTTTCTGAGAGGTGTCGGGTTTTGTTGTCTGAGAGAGGTGAAAAGGCATGGGACGTGCTGAGGCACGCTTCTAGCACTCCTCTAAGTAAGAGTCCACCTGCCCAGCCCCAACACTAGTTCCTCAGCATCTTGTCTTTGCTTGCCACACCCGGTGATCCTAGATACAGGACATCAATCTTCTAACAGCTATACTGTTCTACATTCATCAGAGCCACAGTCAGGTTATGCCTGAGAGGTCAGGTAGGAATATAAGAGCCAGGCAGGAGTTCACCAAACTTGTACAGAGGGCACTGCAGGTTAGGGATCCTGAGACAAGGGTGTACTGGATCCAGAGGGAAGTTTCCGCTGCCGCATGAAGAGGCACCCCGCTCAACGGCCACGCCATTGTCCGATTGGTATTGCAGTCACCTGGTGGATCCGCTTTTCTTGGCACCCCCTCATTCTTACCAGTTCCCGTTTCAACCCAATCCTCTCCTTGTGAACTCCCTCCAATGCAACTCCCAACCTCGGCACCTAAGTGCTCCCATCCGGGGGGTCAGCACCCCCACTGTTGCCACTTCCTCCCATCCACCTTCGGTTACACCTGCTGTACATACTCAATCTCCAGTGCAGCGCTAGTTTCCCTCGCTGTAACATCTCTACATGGTGGGGAGAGTCTGACGAGGAAGACGGCAGTCGACGCTTTGGGAGAGCATCCTGGAAAGCACACTGCCGCCCTGCCATCTAGCCCTCGCTGACAAGCTACCCAATACCCACCGGCAGCAAACCCCAGCAAGCTCCGAAAGTATACAATTTGGGACTACATGGATGTACACTGAAAGTTACATACAAGCACGTGCAATCTGACCATCTAAGCAGAGCGCCATTGACAAGCGCAAACCCAGACTCTAGCAAACAAATGCAGCAATACATTCTCAACGTAGAAACTGTTGAGCCAGTGACAAACACAATAAAAGCAAACACACTACAAGACATCGCTAAGGCAACTGCATGAGATGCTACACTAACAGAAATCATAACAATGATACAGACAGGTGTGTCGAATAAAAAGTACATTCCACCCAGTATAAGACAGTGTGCACACTACATAGATGAACTGAGCTATCACAAGGGCGTAGTATTCAGAGCAACACGTGTAGTCGTACCGGTACAAAAACGAGTGAACACGTTGAAGAAATTACATGCTGGCCATGTTGAGCTAGAAAAACATAGACGGGCAAGAGAAGCTATTTACTGGCCGAACCTGAAACGGGATCTCAAAAACACATTGAAAACTGTGAGGAGTGTCTAACCTACCAACGTAGTCAATGGCAACTGCCCCTTCAAGAATGTGCAGCACCCACCCGACCGTGGCAAAAAGTTGGAATTGATTTATTCGAGCTAGAGGGACATCATTTCCTGATTGTTGTAGACTACTACTCAGGCTTCTGGGAACTGGATGAGGCCGCAGACCACCGAGCAACAAAGAAAATAGAAAACCTCAAAACACATTTCAGGAGATATGCACCCTAGAAATCATAACAGATAATGGGCCATCATTTACAAGCAAGGAATCATTTACAAGCAAGGAATTTACTGTTTGCAAATACGTGGCAGTTCAGACACCTCGCGTCAGCTTCACTTCACCTTCAAGGCAACAAACGGCAAGGCAGAGGCAATAGTAAAGACACTATGTTTGAAAATACGTGGCAGTTCAGACACCTCACGTCAGATTCACTTCACCTGCAAGGCAATGGCAAGGCAGAGGCAACAGTAAAGACACTGTTTTTAAATATGTGGCAGTTCAGACACCTCGCGTCAGCTTCACTTCACCTGCAAGGCAACAGCAACAGTAAGGATAGCCAAAACTTTGCTCAAAGAATGCAAGCTGGCAAAGACAAATCCAGTGATGGCCATGCTAGAATGGTGCGATACACCATCCCAGGGCATGGAAACGAGCCTAGCTCAATGATGCATGGCCAGACAATTGAGAACTCTCCTGCCGATGGCAGATGCGCAGCTTAAACAGAGAATACCAGACTAGAAAGCAGTATTATGACAAGAAAACACAGAAACTCCCACCACTAGAACTAGGACAAGCAGTATAAGAGGAGCAGAGAAATCTTGGACACCAGGTGTTGTAGAAACTAAGATGTCAAGCACATGATATGGGATACAAACAGGAAATTATATCTACAGGTGCCATCGCACAATGATAAGAACAAGAACAGCGCCCCTGAAAGCACAGACAGAACACCAGCAGAAGTGTCACTCCATAGGGCACCAGTATCCAGAGCACCACAGACAGTGATAGAATGTGCTATTATGCCAGAGAAATCACCTGTTGCACAAAAATCTGCAGATATATCATTGCCGGTGTACAGCTCAGCATCGACACTGTCAATGTCGAGAACTGAAGGGAAGTCAAGTCTTGCTGCTCCGAGGCATGGCTGGAGAAGCTGGGACACTAGACAAGAGCAGCACATCACACTGCCTAGGGGAGCACTTTGCTTGTCACGTCGTGCTCCTCTCCTCTCTTTACAACCTCGTAACTCAGACTCCTCGACTGGAGTCGGACAGCGACACTTCCAGCCACGCCCTCGTGACCTGGGTACATTCGATGATGAACTAACTGCACTTTTACTGAATGTTAAAGTTATTTGCCACGACTAGCTCTGCGGGTAATTTTACAGCACCAGTCTTAAGTTATCCTTCAAATAAAAGAGTTGTAGTTCATTTAAGTTTTTATTCCGTTCTTTCACCATCATATAACACAAAAATAAATATTCCTCCAGTTACAAGTGTATCGTCGGGGTAACGGGCCGCAGCTCGCTCGCGCGACCTTCTCAGATCACGATGCGATGATTTCTCTCGCCTGGCGATGGTCTTTCCGCTTAACCCTGTGACCACTTCTGTGCATTACTCAGCTAGCCAATCACAGGCTTGGCCCTTGCTTGTTGCCTAATAAGGCGTACAAGTCAGCCATACATTCACCAACACTACCATACAACTATGGTGTCAGCCAATGGTTTGCCAGGCTCCAAAACGCTTCCTAATACAGCAGAGGCCAAACAAGAAATTAACATGCAAAAGAATTTGATGCCTCTACCCCCGACCAAATATGGTATAGATTGGGTACCGTTGTTCAAACAAAGCTATGCTGCCAATCGCCCTTCAGCCATGTGGCTATAATTAAATTCATAATAACTCTAACAGAATTTTAAATTTCTTATATCAAAAAATTATATGCAATTCCTTCCCCCAATACACTGTCACCTTTGGAGTTTATAATAATAAAAAAAAAATTACATAAAAATGTTCTTTATATAGGCAGATAACCCTTAGGCCTGCAATGTTACATGCTTTGATCTAGTAGGGCAAGACACACCGGACACACGAGTGCTTTGAAGTAGGTACACAATTACAAAACCAAAATGCTGGGAAGATATGTAAAAAAACAAGGGAAGGGAGGTGTTAGGATGTACGGTTAGGCTTAGGTTAAGGTTGGTGCCAGTCACATCTGGATACACATACACCTAGTTATGCTGTTTTGTGAGTTTGTTTTAAAACCTGAAAGGGAGCAGATATCACATAACTGTTTCATAGAAATGTTGGAAATTGTTTGTACTGTGTAGCCTAATTATTTCAAAACATAAGTTTCTGCATTTTTAGAGGACAATGAGAGGACTTGATCAATATAAAGTATGTTTTGCGCGTGTGTCGCGTGTGTACTGCAAATGGCACAAGAGTATGAACGGGAGCTGTTTAAGAGAGGGATTTGCCAGAAGGCACTCCATAACGATACTGACTGGTTGCGAGCAGTACTCAGAGATATTGTTTGCTGCGAGTAGTGCGACAAAGGCGTTCTGAGACTTGAAAGAGGACCGTTGAGGTGTTCCAAGCTGGGCTGTTGTTTGGTCCACCATTTGTGAGTACAGAAAACTTTTATACAGGAAGGACTAAGACTTTATTTTTCATTCTTTATGTATATAGTAATGTTTTTGTTTATCATCAACTTGTAAAATATTGGTGACTTCTAAAGGGACATTTGTGGTTTATTGTTACAGATATTCTAACATATTGGTGTAGATTGTTATAAATAAGTTAGATATGATTTACTTATTCTCTGTTATTTATTTAAACACCTCCGTCCCTCAGTGTATCTTGCCGAACTTGTGAGAATATTATAAGATATTGGCCTTTTTAACTAGCAGGCGTAAAATATAAATTAAGTTAAAATACACATGACCACCTTTTCTCATCTTCTTACTGGGAACTGGCTGTAGTTTTTTTACATACTCCGTGATATAGGTATCTGTCAAAGAAAACTGAAGAGAATAAGAAAAAAAAAGCAGAGTATTCTTCAGTTAACTGGTTACATACACAATCTTGAATTCCATAAATTGAATCTGGTCAAATAAAAACAAGGACAGCAAAATAAGAAAAATAATAAAGAAAAAAACTTACATCAACAAGGCATGCACACAGGTGCGAGGCATGTGCTTTAGAAAAACTACAGGGTCTGTGAACATGAACGAGTTTGACTGATCAGACAGCTGGATAACCATAGGTATTTATTGCTACATCCTCTTATCTTTATCAGCCAATGGCAGATGAGCTGTCTCCTGATTGGCCTCGCTGCTTAAGGTAACTTGACTTCGTGGGTCGAGTGATGGCTGTTTTTGTTTTGTGCTTCAAAGATGTTTCTCTCTTAATCAGTGGGATCCATATATTTATTGGTTTCCTCTATGAGTTGTGTTTACTCTTCCCGAAGAATTTTGTGACCATCTTCCCATGCAGTCTGGATTTTAGGTTTTTTTTTTTTCTTGCAGTTGTTTTTGTATTCTTTGATTCATGTTGAGAGGGCTCTACCAATTTAACGTATGTACGTATGGCCACGTTTGTAGTGTATGTGATATACACCGTTTTGGTTTTGTAATTTTTGTATATACGTACTAAGTTATTTGATGATGTGGGCCGGTGTTGGCAAGGTAACCATTGGCTTGGCTTTCCATTTTTATTTGGTTATGTTTGATCACAATATACTTCTTGTTTGAACAAATAATCTCCACTTGGTTGGCATAATGTGTGAATTTGCCCATTTTTGTGCTTTTTGTATGGTTAGTTGTAAAATTAGTATTGGCCTGTATGTGTAGGCATCCTCAAGTTTCCAGACTACTGTTTTCCTGTTGACTAGTGCATCGAGAAAACAAATGCACTCATGTTTAGTTTTCATGGGTGAACTTAATTGATAGCCTCAGTGAGTTGCCTATCACATTATGCTGCAGTGTTTTGGGTCCATGTTGCCGGACAGATAGGTGTATTCTACATACAGGAGCCAGACAATTTGTTGTTGCTTGCTCAAAGGTGTCCATAAATATATTAACCATGAATGGGGAAGGTGAAGAACACCTTGCCATGGCATCTGTTATTTGTACAAACTATTCCTGAACTTGAAATATGTTGTGGTGATATCAGTTTTCATGATAGGTGGAATTTATGTATGTCGACTACATTTAGGCAAAGTTAAGGCTAAAATGCCTGTTCTTTCACTTAACGAATTGGATGGATCATTCTGTCCTTTAGATTTAGGTCAGCTTCCAACTTGGCCGAGACAATTTTTTTGAGTTTCCGCCACGGGAATATTGGTGAAAAGGCTATCAAAATATCTCTTAAAAATTGTTGAAGGTCAAGCAGGCCATATGTCAACTTTTGTCAAAGATACAAGTCATTTTATGTCCATAGCCAAAATATCGTAAATGGAAAACGCTGACACCCTGGTGAGTTTCGATGTTCACAGCCTTTTTACCAGAAGCCCAGAAAGTACCGTATTTACTCGCTTCTAAGACTCACATTTTTTGAGGTTTTTCTAGACCTAAGAGTGGGCTGCGTCTTAGAATCGATGGCGTCTTACATTCACCAGCATTTTAATCAATGCAGACAAAACAAATTTAGTAGAAAAAAACATTTGTTCCGTGAATTGCTAGCATGTACTTACAAAGTGGAGTATTGTGTCATTAATACAGGAATAAGCATGAACGAAAACCCTGTCTGAATTCACGTTGTGAATGGTAATGAAAACTAGTTGTATTAGAGTCTGAGGCTATTTTAACACCTCAGCGAAGTGCCCAGCCACATGCCTCACGTGCCGAGCGATCAATAACACAGGTCAGACGACGACACAGCTATATGGAACAAGAACTGCGTGTTCTGACTGAATTACGGTGGACATATGCTGTTTCTTCACTAAGAACAATTGCCACCGGCTGTGCTGTACTTGAGACACACGCACACATCACACATACGAAAAGAAATACAGTTTGTTTAGTGGCCAAACATTTGAGTCCCACAACCTTGTATTCATCATTCTCTAGCACTTCTTGAACTAGGCTCAAGTATCTATAATGTGAACATTAGTTTTGTGAGGAGAATGTTGCTAACATGTAAGTGTCTTAAGAATATTTTGTGTACATTCTGCCCTTGAATTCACTTCTTCACAAAGTTCATTCTCAACTAATTGAGAATGGTCAGAAGGAAGAGACTGCTTGGCTGTAATTTGGAAAAGTTGGTCTTCGCTTTCTTTGCGTGAAAAGTAGGAATTCTTCAAAAGCAGTGAATCGTCATGTAGCAGTGCACAGTGTTAATTCCTTATGCCAGGAATATTTACACAGCTTTCCCAACATGCCTGTAGTTTTGTCACATTTTCTTCATGAATAATTGTCTTAGGTACATAAATAATGTTAACAAATCGTGCTAAAAGTGCAGCTGCAAAATAGTTTCTTTCTGCAGTCCAACCATATTCCTCTTTATGAAACATTCAGTCCTTCAAAATAAATTTATTTTTTGATGACTAGCAGCTCTTTGCATGAAATCTGACACAATGCAGTAGTTCAAATTTGTTAATTCACCTTCAATGTCTTTGTAGTAAACAATGCAAGTAAATAATGTGACATTTGAAGAGTTCCAGTGTGCTTACACAATTTCTGATTGGTGCCGGATGGTATAGTTTTCTGCTAAGTCTTGTAGCACAATGATTTCGTTAGTAGAAAGATTTTCCTAAAGTTGTCTTAATTAATAATGCTGGGGCTTAGCTTTATACATGTCTGGAAATGTCTTGCAGTTGTCCATAAAAATCTTCTTTGGCCTCATATTGTGTTACAGTAACTTCACTTTAATAGTCCACCCATTCTTAGTACTCCATTTGTAATAGACTATGTCCAGATCTGGGCACAGTTCTTGAAAGTAAATACCTAATTTATTATCTCAACGCTGTGAACAAAGTCTGTCAATACAAGCTTGGTTTACTAGAGTATTTAGTATCACTTCAGTCAAAAGTTTTGATAGGTCAGGGACTATTTTATTCAGCGAATACAGTAACGGCTTAGCATTTGCATGATGTACACAAACACACACACACACATCTTGTAACATTGCAGGGTTCCACTTATATATTATTTTCTTTGCTTTAAATTACATTTTTTGTACTTTTATTTAACTATAACAGCTGAAGGTAACTGTTCTTATGGAGAAAAGTTTGTGGTATTTTATTGTATAATTATTTAATTTCAAGTTAGGGTATAATGATAATAGCTATGGCCAGAGGGCACAGCTTTGTCCTTGTTATGCTCCGTGCCAGTTTTTATGCCCATATTTGGCTATGGTTAGGTGATGTGTGCTCGCCCTTGAGTTTTCAGTTTTTGTGCCCATATATGGTAATGTTTTGTGGCCCGTTTTTTGTTAGTCGTGTTGGGTGTAGCACACAGACAGGGGAAGTACTGGTGTCACGTGCTCAGAGCCAGCCAATCGCGGCGAAGTGCACCGTGACCTTGATACTTTTTCCTGCAAGCCTGCCTCCATCTTCGGGTAAGAGAAAAAGTCGCGACTCCGAAGAAGACGGACGTCCGCGGGGCTGCAGCCCAAAATACTATAGAAATGTGAGTAAGCGTGAAAATGTAACGTGCGCGAGAGGCACCCGTCGCCGGAACTCTCTATTTTTAATAATATGTTAAATTGCTTTCGGATAAAATTCTATTCTACTAAATTTTTCTTTCTCGCGTACGTGGCCGTAGGGTGCGGTGCGGTTTTTAACCCCCCAAACAAGTTAATGTAATGATTGTACCGATGTGGTTCCTCGGACTTTCTTAAATTCTATGTCGTAACCAGCTTCAGTTTTTGTTAAGGAGACGTTTCCTCGTAAGAGCGGTTACTGAAAGCAAGCAGTTGTGTGGTGTAAGAAAATGTACATTCACGAAATGCGATGTTCAATAAAACTTAAATTCAGACTATTCTTTTCAAGTTTTTCCGTTTCAAGCCATTCTAAGTTGCCTGTTTTGGAGAAAAGGTCATAATTTCGAGACTGAGCAACGGGAAATGGTCGTGTTATGTAGTAGCGGAGGGATTCCAGCTGCTGCTGACTATTTCTATGTCAACAACCCAAACTAAACTCTGCGGAACTTGTCTACCGACTCGCTTGTGATTTGTTCGCATTTTGCAACAACCTCGGGGAGGAATTTCATAATCCTTACAGAATATACTGTATGCTTCATGCAGATTTACTAACAACCTCTTTTGTCTTTGTTCACATCCATTTTCTGTTTTGACGGACTGTACATCCTTTCGTTCAGGACAATGCCAGCTGATATCATCCATCATAAAGAATGCCTTAACAGATTTAGCAGTATCTTCAGAAACTGCATCACTTCTCCTTTTTCTTGCTGGTTTCAGCTGCTTAAAGTGTTTTCCCTCAGTGACTATATTCAACACCATACTTTTTTTCTTTAGAGATAAAGATGTCACAAGTTTTCCAATCACCTGAACTGTTTTGCTTGGTGAATGAGGAAGAGCTCTCTTAACTTGTGATGTAGCTTTACCTAATGATGGAGACATTTTGTTTATCACCTCTGCCTTTTGCTGTTGTTTTTCTGTCTATCTTCTAAGTTTCTCCTTTTTTTTTTCTGAAGTCTTTAATATTTCCTAAGTTTTTCAATTTGTCAAGTATTTTGTTAATTCTAACCTCAATTTGGACTTGCATTCTCTATCTTTCTTTCTGTATTTTTCCACAAGTAATGAATTTAGTTTTCTTCTTTCTCTATACTCCTTTACTCTGAGCAGTTAATTCAGCCATTTTTTAGAACACCAATTTATACAATAATTTAAAAATAATTAGGTTTTAGAGCTTGTATACCTACAGAATGTTAAGTAAACAATGTCTTTCTGTAAAATTTATTAGAGGAAAAAAATTAATTGGATAAAAACAATGAAATAATGTATTAAATTTCAGGTACTGCCAACTAAACATGTACATGGCATTAATTTTTTTTTCCACAAAAGAGAATAAGAACATAAATTTTCCTTGTGTAACGTGAAATTTCCATCTGTAACAGATTTTCTGAAATAAAAAGAAATTCTTTTTAAGGTTATACATGAATAAGTTTGATAATGTGTTCACTTTTAATGTAAAATATAACTATTTTACCTAATTCAATATAACCAGTATTTTCTACCTCGCGTAAATAAATACTTTGCAGAACGTTAATGTAAGGAAATTTGGATTTTTGGGAAGTTTTTTTCTCCCTCTAAAAGGTAAATGTAGTTTTGAAGCCCTGTTAGCACTATTCAAATACCACTAATTTATTTTTGTGTAATCAAAATAAAATTAAAATGGGTTTCCTTCCGTAACATTTAAAAATCCTGTTTTCTGACTTTGTCTGTATTCTGTAAAGCTAGAATGCAGTTATATATTTAAAGCATGCTGCTGCAAGAATGCTTACAGTGTTTGCTTCACCAAAAACACGGAATTTACTGCCGTTGTAATAATTTTAAGTTTTGTTTTTGTGTCCATTACCATGGCTTAACCCAGTAACAGAAGCGACAAGACGTGATTTTTGTCGTACTTTTTTTCTCATTTTGAATTGTGATGGTGTCGGAGTTCGTAAAGTTTGGTTAGACTGCAGTTTAGTAGGACCTATTTTACTATCTCAGAGGAAACTAACACATAAGTAACATCACATTTGCCATTTCTGAATGTGCAAATGTGATATAAATATTTTACAGTATTTCCTGAAGTATGATCTGTTGTTGAAGCCAATTTTTCAAATTCCACATGACTATGTTTACTTACCTGCACATTCTGAAAGAGTAACATTGGTTAAATAGGTCCATTATGTCGCTTCTAATAGTTATTATCTAATGTTGAGCCTCGAATTGTTATCATTACCAATTTTAAATATTTAGTTAATATACAAACAGTCTCTAAGCGACGTGTTATTGTTTATATTCTTGTACGCCTCGAGAGCTGGTACAATAACAGCAATAAGAAAGCTTTCCTTGTCACTTGTGTTACTACTAATTTATTCTGTGGTAATACTAAGATAAGTAAGATATCTGTGGAGCACAAGAGGAAACTAACTGCAGTGCTATGTTGCCACACTGTACGGATAAAATGTCATTGTACAACATATTGTCACTGAGATTTTCTTCTATAATTAGCCCAGGATTCGCGTGGTGTGCTTATTATGAATTTGTTTCTGGAAATTGTGTTTATATATATTGAACTTACTGTAAAACTACCAGTCATTGGTGCAGGCTTTGCTGCTTGTAGTAGGGCTCAACACACTAGTGTCAAGGAGAAATAGAGATGGTTATCGAGGGTATTAAGCAAAAGGGAATTGAATTTCCTATCTACGTAATTATGCTTGAGTAATTATAAACTATGGTAAATAAATGTTTTTGCTGCTGTTTTTGTTGTAGATTTAAAATGTATAGCTGGAAAAAAAAAAAAAAACTTAAATGTTATGATTAGCTACACGTTGGCGGTTTTAACAGTTTGAAAGAACTTTGTCTTTAAGATTGTACAAAATCATACAAAAAAAATATAAAAATTTGTTGAAGGTTACAAATTTCATTATATTTATATCAGCAAATTTTTTTTTTTTCAAACTGATATAAATTATGTTATGTAGAAATCATAAAATATTTGTACACTTAGTTACAGTTACAGTGTGCTAGTATTTCAGTACAGTGAATAGAACTTTTCTTTAATTTGTTGTCTTTTTACAGGCACCTTTATTTACGAAGTCTGCCATTGTTCTTCAAAGATGGTGGAGGTCCAAACTACAGCAAAAAATTAAGGCTGCTGTTCTGATACAGAAGACATGGAGACGTCATGTAGCCAAAAAGAAACTACCTGAACAGAAATCTAAATCAAGAATGCATGCAGAATGGACAAGTGCAATTTTCATCCAGAGAATTTGGAGATGTTATTCAGCAAGGAAGCAATTGACGAAACTGAAAGACCAACACAAGGCTGT
>PNEQ01057606.1:0-13558 GCA_003012365.1 Medauroidea extradentata
ATGAACATTCCTACAAAAATTTACAAAGACGATTTTAATACATGCATCATAACTTCGTACGTTGTATCAATCTTCGCACTGTGTACTGAAGAATGAATGTTAACAAATCGCAAGGCCCGTTAAAAACGTATTTTTCCGCTATGGGTATTAAATTCTTTCGTCTCCAATGCTATTAGTTTGTGTGGGAAGTCCTGCGATCTCTTGTTTTCCATTCTTTAGGCCTAAACGAAAGTTATTGCATTTATTAACGTAATTACGAAAATACGTCGGGAAGCTAAGCTGAGTTCTCAATGCTAAACTTTCAAAACAAACTTTCGCGGGTGTTTTTCAAAACAACATGCTTGTTTACTGCCAGATATCGTTCGGGTGGTCGTAGCAACTTGCAACTGCCCGTCCTGCCATTTCGCTGCCTGCGAAAAATGGCACTTGCCCTCGGCTGGTAAAACTGGCAGACCACGCGAACAAACCTATTACGTACATCTAACATAGTTTTCCAACCAATTGTGCAAAATAATGTATGGAAGTATAGAGACATCAAAGGCATGTGACATAACCATCAAATGTTTTCACATAACCTACAAAAGAATATTACTTACTCGAACGTACTAAAGTTTATGGGCTGTAAAGAAAACATGCAATAAATAAGTACACGCCTGTCTGTGGTCACTTCCAGCTGTACAATTTTTTTTTAGTAGTGCTAGGACTGTATTTTTACTCAGCCGCAATCGCATAACAAATTCATGGTCATCTATTTTCATGTGACTTGGGCGTTCCCGAAAAAGTCTTGGCCTGTTTATGAAATCTACTATTTCTTCGCCATCATCTTCTTAAAACAAGAAATTTAAATCATCTGTCATCATAACCTAAAAATTGTCATTGCTTATAATCTTGTTTGTTTTAAAAGTCCTGTTTAACTCTGTAATCAATACCTCTTCTTATGATTAAGATAACCAATGGTTACCGACTTCTAACTCATTGATTAATCTTAATCAGTACTTTAGAAACAGATATTGTTGCTAACCATTGGTTAAATTTTAATCGGAAGATAATCAGAAGAAAATCAGACATTGAGAAACCGGGCCTTAATCTGACAGTTGTGCCAGCGTTGTTTCCTGTGGTCCAGTGTGTGTCACCATTGGCATTTCATTATAATGTTTTGTATGCTGCCAACATTGTTTCACTTTATCTTGTTCATTTAGTAAGCCAAAACATTGTTTCATGGAATCAGAATGTTGGTTTTAGTTTCTGAATCAGAAAAAGTTCTGTGAATTGGTCAAATTGAGCTCCTTGCACTGAGGTGCCAAATATTCTCCAGCGTTGCTATGTGTACTGCAAAATAATTAACGTGATTTGTATTTTTTATTTTGGTAGATGGCTAAATTACAAGTTTTCAAACTACTGCCATAGCAAAACACAGACAAGACAAAACAAAACAACTAAACGTAGTAAGAAAAGTGATCCTTTACACAATCGTACAAGTAAAATGATGGCTGGTACTCCATTGGCTAAAATGTAATAAATAATTATTATACTATCTAATTATGATTAATATTAATAAGCATGAACCGTGGTTGAGTTTGCTCAGGTTTAAATATTTCAAAATTATAAAACTACATTTCACTAACTATACTAAATATTTCGTTCGTGCCTAATTAGCGAGCTATAAAAGTAATTAAATTCGTAAATTTTAGGTAAGGACTTATATGCGTAATGAAACGTTATTTCAATAAATAAAATAGTTTTACATGGATCATAAATCCCGCTTTGCTTTGATTCTAGATAAAAGAAACAAAAAAAACTTGCCAGTAGGTGTGACGAAGTATCAACACCACTGTTCATAACTCATATTTAATCCGTCCCTTCAGGTCTCTTGAACTATTATGCCAGTGCGGTCAGCAAACTCTTACCTTCTTCGAGTGACAATTTTTAATGGTTGCACAAACATTTTTCTCTTAAAAGTCCATTAACTTTATGCCAAAATGTCGAGGGATGTCGCCCTGTTGTATACACCAAAACCATCACTAATATTTGAAAATTCGAGCTACGTATCCTAGCTTCTCCACTAGAAAAATAATAATCTTTAGCAATTACTGTCGTGAATAGGCAACACTAAGTAATCATGTTCGAAATTAAAAATTAACACTATTAAACGTGTTAAAAAACATAAACTGACAATAATATACATAAAAAATAGTTTACATAGTAAATATGTTTGTTACTTTGACCGGAAAAAGCTTGTAAACTTACGTGAAAATTTGTTAGTCTCGGCCGGGCAGCAAGAACGTCGCAGGCTATTAACAAGGTCTTAATTGTTCTAATACAGTGCCTAGTAACGAACGGATCAAATCTTCAGTGTGAAACAAAATAATCTCCGGCGGTGGCTTGTCATATGGTACAAAACGTTTGCACTGTTACCAAAACTGATTCTTCTAAACTTGTTGCCATAAATGTTTTTGTGTCACTTCCAGGTCACTTCATTGTAAACAGTTCAAGTGATTAGTTGAAAAAATTGTTTATAAATGAACTTTACTTAATTGCAAATTTACAAAAGTGTTTGTAAGTATTCATACATATTTTATATTTCCGAGCATTTCCTATATATTTTGCAGTATTTTGTAATCTTGCAAAAGAATATCTTGGATACTTTCCAAAGAATATTTTCGTAAAAGTAATTTTTTTTTACTATAGACTTATATGAAACTGAAGCCGTGCCTGAATTCACGTGCCAACGGCCCTTAACTGGCATAGTGCTCTACAAAAATGCATCTAGGGCGCGACGTCAAAATGTCGCTGTCCAAATTCACATGTGCACCCTAAAACACCCCTCTCAGCCTAGGGCACGTGTCACATTCCCTAGGTAGGTTTTCGATGCTCTACTGTGCAGACGTCTCGTCGCCACAGCTCACAATGGCTTCTCAAGGATCGTCAGTTGACAAGGGTGCCCATAAGGGGGGCAGGGAGACTGAACCCCGCCCCCTTAACAGACGTTCCACAATGTGTTTAGTTTTCTTAATAAAACGTATAGCAAACTATTTGCAGTTTGATAAGTTTTCTAATTAACGCTGTTTCATATGTGTAAATATGCCAGTGGCTACAATTTAATGCACAGACTATATCCGTTCCTGTTGACATAAACGTATATTATGATCTTGCGCCCCCCCCCCCCTTACTACCTATAAGATGGGCGCCCTTGTCAACTGATGTTCACTTTTTACGTTTATGCTAAAAATAAATACATATCTTTGAGGAACATTAATTATAAAAGAATAACCAAGGCATGTTATATATATTTATTTGAAAATGTATTCCAAACGAGATAACCCTAAAATACGAACAGAAATTAGAGATTCTGAACAACATAAACAATGTCTGCCTTTTTTAAAAGAAAAGTTAATTTATTAAAATTAGCATCTAAATGTCAAAGAGAGACTTCACTACATGGGTATCGTTCGAATATGTTTATCATGAATTCCTAAACTCTAAATTTCCAATTCGGTTGTTTCCAACAACCACAGAAAATATTACAATCATGTTATTGGTATTTGCGTGCATTTTGCTCTGAGAGATTTGTTATTGTCTTTTAAGCAACTGTAGCACTACTAAAGTAGATAGTCTTCTACACAACGTTTTTTAACAATTTGGTTTTAATCCATGTTAGCTAATACACATGCGGTGGTTGGACCAAAGATAATAAGTTACACGAGAAGTCTGTCTTGGATAGTACTCGAGATACAAACCAACAAGGGTTTCCGACTTCGGTGATGTGTCCTTCATGAATGGCACAAGGGCACATTGCAAGGAGTTCAGACACAACTTGAATATTTTATTAAAACTGACCAAATATAACAGTATTCTGGTATCCCCGGATGTAAGGGCGTATTATGGACCAGTAGCTGAACCACACCCCTAACTTAATATAAAGACGGACCTTATGGTAGGACAATGTAGCCTGCGAACTCTCTCTTTTTTCTCAAATAGTCAGAACTTACAATACTATAGGCGGTTCGGGGTAAAGTGAGCACTCTGATAAGCCCTGCTAAAATTTTATTTTAAGCGAATTCGTATCTTCCCGCGCGTAACTGCTAACGACGGGAAATGTCTAACCTTTCTGGACACGTCATTTGATGTTTGCGCGTGTAAGATAAATTGTGCAACTATATATATATATATATTGATAAAAAAAAGTTTATTAATTATATGAAATACAATTGTGTCGATTTCGGTTGATTTTGTTTCAGTATTGTTGCATTTAAATAGGAAAATACACGGAAAGTATTGCGTAATTTCGCTACCAGCCATACAAGCAGTAAGGGGAATATAGTTAAAGTTTGATTATATGCGTTAATGGCTAGTGATATTTTTCAAAGGTGTAATTTCTAGTGCTCACTTTATCTCGAACGACCTAATAGACGCTTGAAACTTACAGTCGCCACCAAGTACTGCTTACATGCAGCACACTCACGCTTCGATGTTAAGCGGGGACAATAAATTATATTAAAACCTGGCTTGTACGGTTGTATTTATGCTGCAGGAAGTATTTATATGAGGAACTGTACACAGCAAGTGTTTGTGAAGTGAACCTCGCAGCCCCTGTTGGTCGGCAACCACCGTCTTGATGAAATATCTTTGGTTGCATATGTTTCTGCCTGCATCCTGGCTGTGTGACGTGAAGTAAGTTGTGGATACGTAGCGTAGTAGACCCTAGGTCATTCGGATCAAAATTGAGCACTAAAGATTTAACCTTTGAAAAAAATCACTAGCCATTACTTCATGTGATTTAACATTAACAATAGTTATATTACTCGTCGTACGGTTGGCGGCGCATTGCAGAATATAATTTCCGTATATTTTCTTATTTAAATGCAACAATGCTGAAATAAAATCAAATGAATTCGACATATTTGTGCCCTATATAATTAATGAACTTTTTTATCGGAATATACAGGTTCCTACCGACTGCATAATTTACCTTAGACGCGCAAACACCAAGTGATGTGTTCAGAGAGGTTATATATATTTCACGTATTTAGCCTACCCGTTACGCGCGGAATGATACTAATTGGCAGAAAATATAAATTTAGCAGGGCTATTCTGAGAGCTCACTTTAACCTGAACCGCCTATATGAGTAGTTCCGGATAAAATAAGCACTTTTGAAACCCTAGTTACTTTTTTTACTATCAGGTAATTTGTAGTTTGTTGTACTTTTTAATGTAAATAAAGCTGCCTAAGTAACATTACTTCAGTATTTCAAACTTATACTTACCGGTTGCATTTGGAACTAAGAATCGTCGGCTGATCTTTGCTACATAGTTTCCATCAATTAAAGTGCATGGTCACCGCTTTAAAGTCCTATAAAAATGGATCGGTGGGAATTTTGCATGCTAGTTCAGCGTTTGGCTCGTTGTGGCTGTGCGATATTTGATACGCGCTTCAGGGTCGCCCTTATTGCTCCGTCGCTTCTGAGAGACTAACGCGCAGGTAGGTAGTGCCTTTAAGTTTCTTCTTGAATACGTTAAAACTGTAAACACATTTTTCCGTGCAAAATGTCGCTACTAAAGACAGGCTACTATACTTGCTAAGTTAAAAGCCAGTATGGGATAACGTTTTGTTAAATTCAATACGTGAAATTAATACGATTTCACGTATAGGCTGTTTACAGCCAGGCGAAACGTTCATGAGGACCTGCTATCCCTTGTAAAAATATCAACATTGGTTGCTGCATACTTCTCTATGATTTCACCGTCGCCTCTCGCTGTGCGCAGCTGTCTTGCCGTTGCTTCCGTCTTCGCATTGAGTTCATTGAGTTGATCCGTTCCACAGCTAGACCTACACCACGGTCGTAGAAGAACAGGTCTGGACACTCGCCTATCTACCAATGTATTTTGCTTGACCCCCTTGTTGTTTGTCTGCAGTTCGTCAAGTTACCGAGAATGTTGTACTTTTTGGTGCTGTTTTCCGGGCGGTCGGACTCAAACTCCGCTCACTTTTTTCCATTGTTAAATTTATAAAGTAAATAAAGATTGCTGGAGCCTTTTCTTAAATTTGTGAGCGAAGAAAGTATTTCATAAATTGATAAAAAAAATACGTTTTGATAAATTGTTTATCTTAGCGGAAAGGAAGTGGGCGGAGTTTAGTACGACCGCCGTAACATCAGCGCCAGTAAAACACAATATTCTCGGTAACTTGGTGAACTACAACCAGACAACAAGGGGGTCAAATATCCAGGCGAGTGTCCAGACCTGTTCTTCTACGGCCGTGAGCTAGACATACCCATTAAACTTATAACACCTCTCATTTTTTTGTTGGGGATTAATTAGCGAAATTGAGACAGAATGGGACAAAACAAGACCAAATGTAAAAAATTACGTGTCATTCCAAAAATTTAATTTTAATGTTATTTAATATTTGAGTTCTTATTTTGGAATTATTCGTATGTGTACATACGTGATATGCAAGTTTTGCTGCAGTTGATTACTTTGTTTCAAATGTGATTTCTTAATATAGGGTCTACCCATTTGTTTACTTACCGATCCCCCGACGTTTCTAAGAGTCAACAATAATTATTTATAATAATAATGTATTATTATTATTATTATGTTTATTTACATTTTAAGGGCTTCTTTACGGTGTTGTTTTTTTTAAATGAAATTTATATAATGGTTCGCCATCGCCCCCAGATCATTGAAACATATCCCCCCCCCCCAATCCCTCTCGGCCTAAAGTGTTGCATGAAAAAATCACAATTTTAGTGTGGAATGAGTGATGAAATATAATATGTTGACTAATATTATGTGATAGCATAGTGTGTGCTATTTATTGTAAATATATTTATACATTTACCGAGCGGGGTGTCGCAATGGTAACACGCTGAACTCGCATCCGGAAGGACCCGGGTTCGATTCCCTGTTTTAGCCTTGTTGGTTGATTTCAGTTTTATTTGGTTTTCGGAAACAGCTCCAGCAGTTGAATTCTGGGATGGTTTCTTAACATATGCAATGGCCGTTTCCTCGCTTAGTTCATGTCTTGTGTGAAGTTGTGTGAAACTGTCTCTAATGAAATCGCTGTCGACGATTCGTTAAGTCCGAATAAAAAAAATATTTAAGATTAACACTTGCTGACTAATTGTTACCCAAAGAAACATTTTCAATTCAACCAATAAATATACGCAAAATAATGCATTAACATCACGGAAATTGGAAAATATTAAAATAACATAATTTTATAAACAGCTGCAGTTACAAATTACCTGAAAGTCCAATTGTGCCTGAAGTAACTGTGCTGCCTAATTTAAAAAATACAGAAAACCCCCACTATCTTATTGTCTCCGTTTTAAGTTATTCTGCTTATTTATCTATTTTGCGTTACTCATACGTTGAGTGCACTTTGAATTATGAATTGTATTATAATTCCGCAGTTAATCTCACATAACCTAATTTATAGAGAATGGAAAACCAATTAAAAATTACTGATAGTGCGACACAAATGGAATGAACAGTTTTCAAATTCCAGTTGTATTTGAGGTAATATTTTTTTTATACTTATTTGGTTCGAATTTAAATTTGGATTGAAACTTGTAATTTTCAATGCGGAAATACGTCTCGTCGACAGCGAGGCCATTATAGACGGTGACACGTAACTTGGTACAATGACAGTAGCTGGGAGAGGAGTCGGCCATGACCTTTCATATGGAACCATCCCAGCATTAGCCTGGAGCGATTTCGGGAAACCACAAAATCCAAAATCAGGATGGCCGGAGTAGGAGATCGAACCCGGGTCCAGCGTATAACCGTTGCACCACCTCACTCTTTCGAAAAAATTACATTTATTGCTATACTGTTAACATCGCCTGGATACTATTTGGAAAGCAGTTTATGGGGGGGAGGGGGGTACTGACCTTAGTGTAAACTAACGATTTTTTTTTTTCGAATGTACAATATAAAGTGTTTAAAATTCACGACAGCAAGCACGAGCGCGGCAGTCGGCATATTCGGCAGCGGACAAAGGCGGCTGGTTTTATTACAGGGGATTATGCAGAGAGGATTGTGATAGCAGCGGCAAACAGCGAGGCTACGATAACATAAGCAGCTTAGTTCGCGGTGTCGCAGATCTCTTGTAGCGTAGCGTCTCTCTTTGCCGCCGAGTTTATACACGACAAACATTCTGTCGCGTGTGTCTCTGCCGCTAAACTCCGCAAGCACCGGTGAAATCAGGCCACCTGCTTTCCTATATCGCCTCTACCCTCCGAGTCCTACATGCACAGTGTTCCGCCATAACGTTCTTACTGTGCGACTTTAAAGCCATGATCTTTCATTATTTCAAACAATTGCAAATAACTCAAATGTTTTTCAACCAAATCCTTTGAAAAAAATTGAGACTGTGTACAGTCATACGATACACAATTTTGCCAGAGCGTTTTTTTTTTAATAATGTACCGTTTGCTAGTAAAAAATTATTTTTCTTAATTTTGCCTTATTTTGACAACAAAATATCTGATATTTCAGGGACAAAAATCTAAAAATCCATTTGGTGTATTGTAACAGAAAATATCAGCTACAAATGATGATATATAAATGTTAAAACTGTAAGATGACATTTTGATATATGTATTGATTCGCGTTAAAAAAAAAAAAAAAAAAAAAAAAAAAAAAAAAAAAAAAAAAAAAAAAACATTGCAAAACTAAAGAGCAATGCCTTAAGCGGTGACCCGATCATTTTATTAAACACATCACTGTAGCAAAGTCCATTGTATTTGTATGCCTCAATTTCAAACAAATCCAGTACGTATACTTTGAGAAACAACTGTTTGAAAAAGTCGATTTTAGCCAATTTTGGGGGCTTTAAAATATTGCTTCCAATGTGCGTAGTGTCTCAAAAGTCATATTCGCAAGTAGTCCGAAGTGTTTTCTTTTCGTAGATGAGTATTACTGATGCACGCACGTTTACTGGCATCTAAGAAAAAAACGTAACTTCGAACACATTGCACGCAGTTCCATCATCAGTCAGGCAGCTGCCTTAATTAATATTATTAGTGACGTTAATACTAGTTACGGTAACTTTGCTCCCTGTTCCAAGTTTATTTGTAATGTAACTACACCATATTAAAAAAAGGCGAAGGCTTCAAAACTATACAGCAACATCAAACTGTATTTTTACTTTAAATATTAAGCTTTTATACTCATTTAATTTATCAGTGTATGAAAGTTACATGGAGTTCTGTCTAATCAAATACGCATCTAGAAGTCATAAAATGCAATGCAGCAAATCACAATAACGCATTCCTTTGCCTCCAATCGAGCTTCAACGATTGGCTTATTTTGGTCGTGAGTTTTATCGTAATAGGAAAATATTAAACGGCGAACTAAAATGTAGTTGTATTTCCAACAAATATAAGAGTGTTTCGTGTTCATAACAATTCAGAGACTTCAAAAATTCCTTACTACACTTACCAGTTGAGACCCTGAAATTTCGCGAATTCGATTGAGAAGACGTTAGATTTCAAACTTCTGTATTCGTTAATTACTTTCGCGAGGTGGTCACAGTTACAGAACATCGTCCTTGAGGACTGCGAACCAATAGCAGACCTGCATGTCTCATTGGCCTCCGTACAAGAGCCACTCACTGGAGAAGCAGCCAATTAACAGGTATCTGAAGACAGAGTGGTACACAAGACTTTGTAGTCCGGCTGGAATTTCCGGTTCTCTACTGATCAGCATTACCCAGGCTTCTTTCAAACTCGTAAGAATACATTTATAACCCTATAATTGCCATAATTTAATAAATATGAAAACGTATTAGGTTTTTGAAGCCCTGAAGCACTGTTGTTTCACTTAGTGTCATGTAAGTAATAAAACAAACAAAATATGTTTACAGCCAAGAGTTTCTTGACGGACTGAGGCCTTGGTTTAATTTAAATAAAATGATATTGCTAATTTACGTATTTAAATAACATTACAGCAACCTGTTTATGTTGCTATGTGCAGTATGCATTTATACAGTCCAAATTCATTACGAGATATACTATCAAACCATACAAATGTTCGTCTGCTTACATGTTTCACTAAACATCTCTTTATGTCCGTGAAGTCCCACGAGTCTCTCCATAACAACTTCCACGTATCTTTCACCGCACTCTCGCACTCCACATTGTGACAATGTACAAAAAGAAAACACATTTTGGACAAGATCGGGATATCATTTTTAGGGCAACATGCTAACTATAAACCCTGTTTCGAAGCCCTCCAACATAGCTAAAAACGGCTTTTTTCAGGCTGTCGTACTTTGGTATAGGCTTATACTAATATGATGTATGTGAGACTGACATAAAAACGTGCAAAGACCTAATTCTACATACGTTCTTTCGGCCAATAACATTAAGTGGTCACCGCTTACGGCGCGCATGGTACATAATTCAGCGCTAAAAATATCAGTATAAAATTGTAGGTTTCTTGAAGCCTATCTGCAAAAGAAACCCTAGACAATACTTTTTGCCAACATTCTAAGCGAACATTTTTCTCGAGTAACGTATTTTTGAAGAACAATCACTGACGCCGAAATCTCGTACATATAATTACGGCGGAACAGATCACGCTTTAAAAATGCATCATTCTGAGTAAATTTTTGTTCAGATAGTTGCTACCTCATTGTCTAGGCTAGTGTTTTGTAGTTTTTCCATGTCGACTTCCTAAAACGTGTAAATTTCAATTAGTAAGGCCGGTCTTCTCTTGGAACTTTCGCAGGCCGCAGACGCTGGTTCACCCCTGATGTTACGGTCGTCCTCACACACAACCACCGATGTCACTTGCAACTTCACTTGTTGCTCCACTCGTCAATACTTCTGCTAAGGTTAATTCGACTACAGGTTAGAAAGATCAATGTTATAAGTTTGGCACAGGGAAAATTTCTGCCACTTGAGCGCTGGTATCGCTAATGCACCAAACTGACCAATCATAGAACTTTCCTAAATTTTAAGTTTCATTTAGTTGACAATTTAAAAGGCGAAATTGGTTTCTTTTCACTTGAAAATTAAATTAAACGACAAATATAATTTCCAAGTTCATTTAAGGTTAATTTTAATACGGTTTCGTATTTATCTGGTCTCTTAGCGATTGAAGCGAAACTAGTGGCAGAAATTTTCCCTGTGCCAAACTCTCCCATAAGAAAACGTATTTTCTTTCTAACCTGTAGTAGAATTAACCTTACTTCTGCACATGCTGAATTCAGGACTCCTTACCCCCGAAGAAAATTCTGCATAGCTCCTCTAACAAATAGTCCAAGAAGAGTATAACATTCAGAAAGTAAGCAACCCCTCATTCTTGCATATAGTACACCACTTCATTACCTATGATGCCGCGGCGAGCCAGCCGAGAGATGGGCTTGCTTGCCTGTAGTCAGAAGGTGCGTCGTCGTCTAAAGAGCTGTTCAAGTTCATAAGCTTTGGTAACAATTATTTGACATAATTAGTCGCGTGTGTATTCATGTGTGTTTGTGGTTATTTACGTGTAGAGATATTGTCTCACTCTCTATTTTCTGGAACAAACTAGCACTGCAGTGTCATATCCACGATATTCCATTAGCTTAGATAAGGGCGCCGCCTACCTGCGTGTTAGAGGCTCAGAAGCTACAGAGGTATGAAGGGTCATCTTGAAGCGCGTATCAAGCGCCTCATGGTATCTTAACAATGACGTTCCGACCTTGTCCGAAGTGTGTTTTCTTTTCGTACATTGGCACTATGGACACATTTGGAATAGTTTCCTAAAGAACGTGTTTACGAACATACTGCAATACATTTGAAGCGCGTGTTAGGCGGCGCTCCTAAGGGCAGTGGTGCACTGCCATTTTTAATTAACAGTATTTTGTCCACTACAAACGTTACTGAATGCATAATAACATTTTGGCCGTTTCATGCTCTAAATGTTAGTCCGCTGCACTTTTTTTTAATGTTGTTTGATAATAAATCACTTCCATATTATCCTATATTTGTTGGAAGACAAGAATATTATTTTAATTATTATTTTTAAATGTAAGATAAATTGAAGTAATTTACTACCAAACAATGTAAAAAAAAAGTGTAGCAAACTAACATTCTAGAGCATAAAATGTCAAAAATGTTGAAACCCTTAAGGAATGTTTGAAGCGGGAAAAGTACTGTAAATTAAATATGGAAGTGCACCTTTGCCATTAATGTGGCTCCCTAGATAGGCTGTGTAAGGCATAAAATAGATGGATAAAGTGAACATTTTAAATTTCCTTACCAGATGTCTGGATTATATATAATGAGCTGTAGCAGTGAGATAGAATTTAGAATTTTTTTTTTGTTGGTTTATTCAATTGTATAAAATATTGTGTCCTGTAACTTACAAAGTAACATTTGTTACAATATCGTGTAATAGGCTTTTTTGCCATTAATATTTATTAGAGGTATTGTTCAATGTAAATACCGCAAAATGTGATAGAATTATCGTACGTAGAGAGTCCGTTGACATTTCATTGTACTCAGAATGTGTATTTAATCTTGATCAATCGTAATAAGTTGTTTCATTTCATTTATTTCAAATTTTGTTTTGCATACTGGCCAGAGGCGAAGGGTTTGAGGAAAGTTTTATTTTATTTTTTTTTCTATTGTGTCACGGCCATTTGACCCTTCACGCCGAAGGAAAGAGAAAGCTGGAAGTTGAGAATGAGAGCTAGCCCACAGCCTTGAATTTTTTGTGGGAACCGAGGCTCAAGAGAACGTGGCTTCGCCTACCCCCTGCTGTAAAATTTAATATTAACTTTATTATTAGTTAGCGTAGAGAGTTCCAATTTTGTATATAAGTTGGTGTGTATGTTAATGTTAACCTGTATGAATTTGAAAAATTTAGGTATTAAACCGGTGCGGAGGAAAGTCAGTGTTTAGTTATGTCAGTCGTTCACAGAGCCAGTGATTGGCCGGGTGTAAAAGGGGGGGAGTTTTAGGGAAAGTGCCGCAAGCGCGTCGGTTAGGTTTGTTTAGGGGACGTCGGCCGCGGACACCACGAGAGGTGGTTGTGCTCCTTGCCGCGGATATTGAGGGGGTCCGTGTATGCGATAGGGAACTTCTACCGCGGACACCACGAGAGGTGGTTGTGTCCTGAGCCGCGGGCATTCGCGGGGGTCCGCGTAATATATTGTGGGACTTCTACCGCGGACACCACGAGAGGTTTGTGCCCCTAGCGCGGGTATTCGCGTGGTCCGCGGATTATTTGTGGAGACTCTAGTTGTGGCCGTCACGAGATGTGGACGGGCCCTAGATTCGCGGGAGTCCGCCTTTAAGATTTGCTGTGTTTTTCGACGTCACCAAGGGTGCACGCTCGTGGGACTGACTAGCTAGACATGGGGTTCCGTAGTATTCAGAAAAGAAAGAAATTGCGGCTTTATTATTTCGCTACTAGTAACACCTACTGGAACAGCTGTCAAAATTAATGTCTATATTTTAGCTTTAAATAACTGAGGAAGGTTATAATTGTACAAAATGCGAACATGAGAATAATTGAAATTTGTCTTTCCTTTTCAAAATACCATTTTGTGTAACTTAAGTTT